>JXCR01137933.1:4993-26427 GCA_002079205.1 Phalaenopsis hybrid cultivar | reverse complement strand
CGGCGGCGTCCAACTAGAGCGCGCCACGCATGCCTTCGGAGCTGCCTAGGATCTAGTCAGCATNTTATTCTTAATAAAAATGTTTAAGTGGAGATAATAAAAGGACTAAATTCTATATTTGGAAAGTGTACAATATTTCTGAATTAGATAGAAACTCATATTTTCATATTATTAACATTAAAAAATTTAAACTTTAAGTTGGTCTTCATTTACTAAATATTTTTCTAAATTGGACTACTATATTTCTAAATCTAAATTTTAGTAACTCTTAAAGAAACTCATACACATATCATACTTATTTGGTTTTTAGAGATTGAAGTGTCACTTGAGGACAACTAACATTTTAAGTTTGAGAGATTTTGATAGACCTAATATATATAGTGTTTTTAGAAATATTTTTATGCCTATTTTTGAGATATTGTGCTGTAATGAAAAGTATTTGTGAGTTTTTTTTTCAGGTACAAGTAAAAAAGATGAAAAATGCTAAAAGCAGTGAAAAATGATCAAATTTGGAGTAAAAATGAGAAAATGGTGCAATTGAGTTTTGGCGGCTAAGCGCCGGTGAAAGAGAGAAGGCTGCGCTTAAGCGCCGGAGGCCCTATGCTTAAGCGTCAGAGGCGGTTATTTGACGATTTAATTCATTTTTCCAAATTTTGAAGAGACATTTGAGGCACCTATTGGTTAAAGAGGGTGATTATGAACACTAAAAAAATATGATTAAAAGACTTGTGAAAGGAGGCATCCTTTGGAGAATACATTGAATTGGGACACATTTTTAAGAGTTACCAAGACACCTCTTGGAGATTTATAAAAGAAGAAAGTTGAGACTTTTTGAAGTGTCCCAAAAAGTGCTTAAAAAGGGGGATTTTTGAGAGGAACGTTTGGAGAGATTTTTAGGCACAACAAATTTACTTTATCCTTTTTGTTTTTAGTTTTGTTGTCAGAGTCAAGAGTGTTGCACAGGAAAGAGATTCAAAGGAACTTCAAGAGTTTGGTGGAGGATTTGAGATAAGTTTTTATCTTTGTTTCTAAACAGATTCAAAACTTCAAGAGTTTGGTGGAGGATTTGAGATAAGTTTTTATCTTTATTTTTGAACTACTTTTAGATTAATTGAGACTTCTTGTTGGTTTGACAATGATTTCTACATTTAAACTAAAGTGCGGTTTTGTTTTATCCATGGATTCAGAGTAGTTTTCTTTATCTTTCTCCTTAAAATGATGAGTAATTAAAGTGTATGATGGAAGTTGTGGAGATTATTAATCTTTAATGTTGGAAGAATTTGTGATGATTTAATTCCATGCACTTCATTTACTTCTTCTTTTGGCCCATCTAGATGTTAAAATTTGTTATGAGAACATAAAGAACCGGGCTGGTATTGTCTCAGTCAAAAATTGGAAAGAATCACATCAGGTTTTATGAATGAGAATATAATTCATATGATTGAGTGCAAATAAATAGGAAAATAATCTTTGAAGGGTGTAGAGTTAGAGGATTTTAAAGGTTAAAACCCTGAACTTGGTTTATTGCTTTTGGTTCTGATACGAGACGTTAGCTCTCTGGTGGAGAGAATCGAGGGAACTCTAGAGTGAGAGCTGGTATCTTCTCTACCTAGCCAGTCTTCAGAACTATTCAATATTTAAATAAACCAATGTTCGTTATAACATCTCTAGTAAGGGTAAAGAATAATATTTCTCCTATTTGGCATAACACATTTTGCATACTTTCACAACAGAAATCTTATACTTATTACTGAGTCATGATAAGGAGAAAAATATTTCCATATCAAGTGCTTTTCTTTTACATAAACTCAAGTTATCTTTAGAAGTTTGTTATTTTTTTAAAATATCAAAAATACCAAAAATATTTGAATTTTACGTACTTTGAAAATATCTATAGTTTAAGTAATTGCCTTTTTAAAATAAAAGGTTTGTTGATTAATAGTACATGTTGTGAAATTCCCTGTGGGTTTGATATTCAGGGCTTAATCAAAAAGTCCTATATTACTTGAAAATGATATGTATACTTGTGCAGTATCCCAATATATAAATAAATTAAAAAGTTAAATTCTTATTTTCTCCAGGATCAAGTTTTTGGTTCTGTTGCAAAGTAAAAAAACATAAATGAAAAATATCATTAAAGACATTATTATACTGTGCACAAAAATAGTAAGTTAGGATCAAAGGGTTGGAAGATGGTTGGGTTGAGCTTAGAGTGGCTTGAAGAGGCTTTGGAAAGATTTTGGCAGAGTCTCCCTAGGAAATTGGATGGTCTTTTTTGCTTGGACTTTAAAGTTGGGGTTTAAATAGAGGGGAAAGAAGAGGCAACCATGGCTGGCCAGTGGGTGCAAGGAGTGGATTAGGTGGAGGGATTAGTGGCACAAGTAACCAACTGGAATGAACCAACTCAGGGAGTTCAAATTTAGATTTTTGGCCATGGGGTGGCTCTTAGTTTTGGTGTTTTCCAGCCAGTAAGCAGGCCGACCAGGCCAGGTCTAGTGGTCAGGTGCCCAAGTGAGCCTGTGGGAGGGTTAATAATGATTAAACCTGAATGATTAAGGCTTCATGGAAAATATCTTTGGGTTTAGCCAAATATGGGAAGAGATCCCATAAAACAAGGGACCTTTGGTCCATGGCTCATGTAGGGTGGGCTAGGTGGGTCTAACATGGTCCCTAGGGTCCAAAGGCTAGTTGTGGTGGGCTTGAATTGGTCAATTTGGCTAGCTTTGATCACTTGCATGGCTTAGGTTCAAAGTTTAGGTTTTGGGTCCACTCAAGTCTAGGTCAGTTTTGGGCTAGGATTTAGATCAAGTGATTGATTAATTTCTCTTGGATAATTGTCATGAGAAATTTGGAAAAGGAATTCAGTGATCTTGAATTGATTTGGGGATCCAATTTGATGGAATTTGGTTCGTGGTCAATTTTGGGACATTTGGGTTAGACTTGTGTTTGGATTGGGCTAGGGTACAGATATAGATCAATTGATTGATCAATTTTATCTTAAAAATTGTCACGAAGAATTTTGGATATCAATTGGGTGAAAATTTTGGGGTTATAAAGGTTTAATTCGGAAGATTTGGGCTTCTGGTCAAAATTGGGGATTCTGGCTCAAATTGGATTTAGGTGAGCTTTTAGTTCAAATTTGGGTTAATTGGTTGTTCAAAATGATTTGGGGAAGTGTTATGAAGAATTTAAAATTGAAATTTTGGGAAATTAATTTGATCATGGAGTTCAATTTAAGGAATTCAAGGGTGTGGCTATAATTGGGGATTTTGGATTGAGATTGAAATTGGTTTTAAAATTGGGTTCAATTGAGTTTAGATTTGGTTTCTATTGAGGTTGGGGATTATGAATTTGAGTTTGGAATTGAAATTGGGGAAGATTGAAGTCAATTTGGAAATTGGGGATGAATTGAGGAATTTGGGCCTTTAAAGGTAATTTTGGANAGCCTCATCCTCAAGTCTTGTGTTTATCCTTCGGGATAGATACAAGATTTGAGGTACAGTGCTCTTTCATCTTAAACTATGAAAATTATGGGGTCAGTTTGATTTCACACTTCAACGTCCTTCCGAAGCGGGCGACGGGATTTCGATTCCGACGACCGACAGCTTCTTACGGGCAACCCCACAAACCAACCCCAAAATAATCGCCGACACTTTTTTGCTTGGACTTTGAAGTTGGGGTTTAAATAAAGGGGAAAGAAGAGGCAACCATGGCTGGCCAGTGGGTGCAAGGAGTGGATTAGGTGGAGGGCTTAGTGGCACAAGTGACCAACTGGAATGAACCAACTCAGAGAGTTCAAGTTTAGATTTTTGGCCATGGGGTGGCTCTTAGTTTTGGTGTTTTCCAGCCAGTAAGCAGGCAGACCAGGCCAGGACTAGTGGTCAGGTGGCCAGGTGAGCCTGTGGGAGGGTTAATAATGATTAACCCTGAAAGATTAAGGCTTCATGGAAAATATCTTTGGGTTTAGCCAAATATGGGAAGAGATCCCATAAAACAAGGGACCTTTGGTCCATGGATCATGTAGGGTGGGCTAGGTGGGTCTAACATGGTCCCTAGGGTCCAAAGGCTAGCTGTGGTGGGCTTAAATTGGTCAATTTGGCTAGCTTTGGTCACCTGCATGGCTTAGGTTCAAATTTTAGGTTTTGGGTCCACTCAAGTCTAGGTCAGTTTTGGGCTAGGATTTAGATCAAGTGATTGATTAATTTCTCTTGGATAATTGTCATGAGAAATTTGGAAAAGGAATTCAGTGATCTTGAATTGATTTGGGGATCCAATTTGATGGAATTTGGTTCGTGGTCAATTTTGGGACATCTGGGTTAGACTTGTGTTTGGATTGGGCTAGGGTACGGATATAGATCAATTGATTGATCAATTTTATCTTAAAAATTGTCACAAAGAATTTTGGATATCAATTGGGTGAAAATTTTGGGGTTATAAAGGTTTAATTCGGGAGATTTGGGCTTCTGGTCAAAATTGGGGATTTTGGCTCAAGTTGGATTTAGGTGAGCTTTTAGTTCAAATTTGGGTTAATTGGTTGTTCAAACTGATTTGGGGAAGTGTTATGAAGAATTTAAAATTGAAATTTTGGGAAATTAATTTGATCATGGAGTTCAATTTAAGGAATTCAAGGGTGTGGCTATAATTGGGGATTTTGGATTGAGATTGAAATTGGTTTTAAAATTGGGTTCAATTGGGTTTAGATTTGGTTTCTATTGAGGTTGGAGATTATGAATTTGAGTTTGGAATTAAAATTGGGGAAGATTGAAGTCAATTTGGAAATTGGGGATGAATTGCGGAATTTGGGCCTTTAAAGGTAATTTTGGGATTTTGGTCAAAGTTGGTCAATTTGGTCAAATTGGGCCCAATTGAGTGGTTCAAATTGATTTTGGGGATATTTGGAATGATATTGGAGGTTTTAGGGATTTTTTGAATTTTCAAATCTGAAGTTGGTAATTTGGTAAAGTTTGGGGTCAAAGAGGGTCAAAATTGGAATTTTGGTAAAATTGGGGTTGATTGAGGATGTTGATCATAAGGTCACCTTATTTGAGCCATAGGACCAAGGGAACTCCCATAATGGATCCTCCATGTGCTGGTATTACCCTAGCCCAAGGCTAATGGCTTTGGGGACAATCCACTTGAGTTTTTAATAGAGTAGGGGATCAAGCTAGGTATGTTCGGGTTAGGATGAGGTTGTGAGTGTGAGAGAAAGTGTGTGTGTGCAAGACCGATCAAGTCCACACCACCCAGGGTTAACCTTAAGGCCAAGCAGTCCTCTGGGGACTCATCTTGAGCTCCCTCATATTGTTCCCACCTACTAAGTCCTAGAGGTTAGAACGAACATGTGGATCTCTAAGATGAGCAAAGAAGAGTTAAGAATTTCTATTGGTGAGGGTACCATCACGAGTCCTCTTGGAATAGTTAACAGAAAAGTCTTATGGCTAGATCCTGGGCTTCTAAAGAAGAAAGTNGGAGGATGAACATATCACTTATTGGTAGGCTTAACTATCTAAACTTAAAAGTTTATGACTCTATTTTGGTCTTCAAAATTTATAGTCGACAAATTCCCCTTTCCAATACATAGATTAGATAGGGTTTAGATTAATCTGGGTTCTTATATTCTCTATAGGAGCAAGCCCCTATAGTTAATTACATCTTAGACAACCCAAGTCACCTAAGAAAACTCTCGATAGTGATCAGAGGTTTCGTCTCAAGAATTCAACGTTCAAATTTCCACAATTGTTCATAGGAAAAGCCAAATGGGATAAGTTCAAATAGGAACAGTTATTTCCAGAATCCAAAGAAGTGAAAAGTAGGAGATGTCGAAGATACTGAAGGAGATTCAGTAACATCTCAAACTAATCTACGGTATTGCTTTACGTATTTGAAAGAGAAATTATTTGATGTTTCAGTCCTGCAAATTATTTAGATGTTCGAGACTTGTATCTATACCTCATATGCAAATAGGCCGAGAAAATGTGAGGAATTATACCGTACTAAACGACGACCTCGGAAGCCTAAAAAGTTTAGGACTTATATCGTACGATATATAAAAAAATGTAGAAAGTCCTAAAAGATAATGCGAGGATTTACGTAGTGCCAAAAAAACAACCTCGACATCCTATAGGTATGTTATTTAAATCTATCGAGGTTCTGCATAAGCTCATCCTTCCGTCTTTGGTAGTTTTCTTGACCGTTGTCTGGAGATGAATCGTCAACTGACCACGTCATCGTCTCGTTCTGAGAAGAGGAGAGAGAGAAGAGAGAATAATAAAAAAAATCATGCCTCGAATGGCCTACCCTACGGGATTACACAAACATACTAGAAAGGTAGCAGCTAATGCGTGAATACTGGTAAATGTATACAGTACAACAAAGAACAAACAAAGAGACTATGCTATAAGATGCGGTAAGAAAATGCATGGGACATGTAATGAAGTACAATATAGAACAAAATAAAAAGAAGTATGCAGAAAATAAAGTACAAAAATTAAATAAATAAAAGTGTACCTAATGAAATTCTACTAAAGCTTTAACATAGATTGCAATTGTATGATATAAATGGGTCAGGTAAACATTTGCAGATTATAAAAGAAAAGTTAAATGATGAGCATATGAAAGTCTCAAGATGGGATATTAGATTTCAATTTGAGGATAGGCTCAGACTAGACCCCTTTTTCTCTTTATCTCGATCCCACGGGCAACTGATATATCAAGGTCAACCTATCAACATCAACTAGAGGCCACTAATGAATCACTCCTAAAATAAGACAGTCTTAAACCCTGTCATTAAGTGAATATGTGAATAGAGTAGTATCTGAACTCATCAAAGTGTGGTTCACCTATAAATGAAATTTAGTATCTGAACTTATCAACATACAGTACATGTGTATGTGAAATGTAGTATCTGTCGTGCAGGGCGTAGTGTGTGAACTGTATAGTATGTATGAGTGTAGTATCTATTTCTTGTGCGAGTGTAATATCAGTGTAAAACCCGTAGTATCTATACATGATATGTAGTATCTGTTGTGCAGGGTATAGTGTGTCGATATAGTGTCTGCAGTATAAAAAAATGATATGATGAACTTAGATCCATCAAATAAAGGTATGTGGTGTATCTGTTTATGGTGTGCAAGATGTACTATGTGATGTATGAAATGTACATGTAGGTGATATCCAATGTATGCGTGTATTAGTCAGGATATGGTGTCTACGGTGTAATGTCGTATCTGTTCTTTCGTGATTCTAGTAAATGTGGGGTGTTTGTAGTATCTGTTCTTTTGTGAGTGTCGATTCTCGAAACTTTTGAAGAAGGGTTAGAGCTGTTGACGATCTAGGGGTGAAAGGGCATCACACTAATTGAATATTGATTTTACATTTCAACTATAAACTAAGCTGTCAAATGGTTCTCTTGCATCATTGTTTGTTGCCCCTCGTCCTGAAATAATAAGCCACCTCAATATTTCATATGCTCATCTAACAAGATTTCGTACATTCCATATCAAGAAAAAAAAGAGGTATTTATTTAAGCATTTTCATAGCATCTACATCTCACTTTTAAGCTCAAATTGTGAAACTGTGCATATGATTGTTGCATGCTCTATCAACTTTCCAAAGATAAATGTGCTTAAACCCTCATATAATCAAATTCAAACTCATCAAATTTGTGTAACCATAAAGCCAATTCCAGCAATACTTTAAGGATTAAGTAAATATTCCTCCCACGTTTCAATTTATGCATTCAAATAAGGCAACGAAAGGTACGAAAATTACAATTCCAAAATAAGTGTTCAAATCAAAAATATTCCTTTATTTCATGCATTTGAATGAAGAAGCAATGAACATAGAAATCAGCCCCTATCTTTTTATTTAAAATCAAAAAATCGATCTCAATATATCTTCAAACAGNAATAAGTGTTCGAATCGAAAATATTCCTTTATTTCATGCATTTGAATGAAGAAGCAATGAACATAGAAATCATCCCCTATCTGTTTATTTAAAATCAAATAATCGATCTCAATATATCTTCAAACAGAGGTATGGAAAGTCACATCTCCAAATAAGCATTTAAAGTTCAAAGAATGATAATCCAATACATGCTCGACTAAGAGCAGCAATAAGAATGAAAGCTGTGATTCCAAATTAGTTTCCAAACCATAAAGATAATCTCCAACATATATTTAATAAAATAGAAGCAAAGAGATCAAAAACTGAGCCTCAAATGTAATTTTCAAANAAGAGCAGCAATAAGAATGAAAGCTGCGATTCCAAATTAGTTCCCAAACCATAAAGATAATCTCCAACATATTTTTAATAAAATAGAAGCAAAGAGATCAAAAACTGAGCCTCAAATGTAATTTTCAATCCAGAAAATAGTTTCCAGGTGGTATTTAAACAAAGGGAAGCAAAAAGGGTAAAAATCGAGCTCCATATATACTCTTCAAACCAAAAAATGGTTTCCAACATGTATTTAAACAAAGGGAAGCAAAGAGAGCAAAAACTGAGCCCCACATATACTTTTCAAACCAAAAAAATAGTCTCCAACCTGTATTTAAACAAAAGGGAAGCAAAGAGAGCAAAAACCGAGCCCCACATATACTTCTCAAACCAAAAAAATAATCTCCAACATGTATTCAAATAGGAGCGACAAGGGGAGCACAAAACAAAGCCCCTAAATATCAGATAAATCCATGTGCATCCACTTCAAACTGAAGAAACCCGAGAGACTCAAAACAAAAGCCACTATCATTTAATAAGTAAAAAATTTT
Source organism: Phalaenopsis hybrid cultivar (assembly GCA_002079205.1). Lineage (NCBI taxonomy): Eukaryota > Viridiplantae > Streptophyta > Magnoliopsida > Asparagales > Orchidaceae > Phalaenopsis > Phalaenopsis hybrid cultivar. Next base: position 17,661 of record JXCR01137933.1, on the reverse strand, counting down.
CTTTCGAGCACAGTATGAATGAAAGGCTTAAAACAAAGCATTCAACATTAAGTAAATCAAGAGTTCTTATTCGAACAGGTGATAAACAAGAAGCTTAGAACAGGATATCTAAAATCAAACAACTCCAACCGCATTGATTTCAAACTGAAGACAACCAAGAAGCTCAAAACAGAAGCCCTAATTAATCAAATAAATCCATAAATCTCCATGTTAAAACAATGTAGCGTGAAGATGGTGATAAAAAAAACTAAAACACCTCTTGAAGTTTCAATATACTTTCCTAGCCAAAAGAAACCGCAGCCCAAAGACTAAAATAGTTCAAAATTTTTGTATAAAGCCTATGTAGTGACAAAAACTACTAACCAGTACTAAACATAAAGAACCCACAAAAAAGGACTCACGGCTAGGGACAACAAATGAAGAAAACCATCAACCAATGATTCCAACAATGACTAAAGATCCAGCCACAACCCGACTATATCCAAGCCCAACAAAGACCAAGAGCATAATATAATTTGCTCGAAATTGAACTTAGTCTTAAGCTAAACCCATCCCAACATAGAGCTAAATCGAACCCAGCAAATGACCAAAAGAACGAGCCACCACCAACCTAAAGCCGAGCCACCAAAGAGCTACCCAAATTATTAAATATTTTCAATACTTAAATTCGAATGAAGGGAGCATCAATAAGCAAAACTGAGCCCAGCATAAGGGGTAAGATGAACTACCGAGAAGAAACAAAACCGAGCTCCAAGTTGATATTCCAAAAACATCAAAATACTCAAATGGTTGATATTTGAGTAAAAAGATAACAGGAAGCACGAAATCAAACTCCCAAAATTAAATGAATCCACAGATCTTCATTTCAAAAGAGAGAATAATCGAGAAGCTTAAAACAAAGCCTCCAAAATCAAGCAAAACCAAATGCCCAACCAAGAAGCTTGAAACAGAATCTCCAATGAATCAAACAAATCCAAGGATCCCTATGCTAAAGTAATGCAATGAGAAAATAATAATTAAAAAAATTCGAATATTTTTAAGGTCCCAATATATCTTTCTAGGAAAAGAAACCCTGGTTCAGAGGCTAAATAATCATTAAATTCCAAAAAACCCATGCAGCGAGGAGAGCTGTAAGTTAAAAAAAATCCAGATAGATGTTCATAAGAAAGTTTTATTTCTCCTTCAAAGAGATAATCAAACTAATATCTCAATCACATTTGATCTATCTATTTCATTATTCAGAAGATATTATCGCATAGACAATCAATCCAGAGATTAAACAGCATAAATAAAGCTTAACCTTAACTACTTGCTAATACCACAATAAGAAGAGTAAGAAAATCCTAGAAAAGAAACTTCCAACAGAGAAAGAGCTATCAACATTATGTTTCTCCAAAATCTCCAAAGAAAAATAAATCGCTCCATTCTTCCCCTCCCATGGGGTATTTATAGCCATTGAGAGGGCCAGGGCTCACCGACGGTAAAAAAAGGGGGAGGTGACAAGAAACACCTTAAAGAGCAAAGAGAACGTTCGGATTTAAAAAATGAGAAGGTTGTCAGAATCATTTGGGCGGGAAAGTTTGTTACAATGGGCTATCGGCGAAGTTACCAGAGAGGCCACCGGCGACGAGGGCTTGGAAAGGAAAGGGATGACCGACAAACCGGTAAGGGGACTCCACAGTTTGGCTAGGACAAATAACAGGTGTGAGGGAGAGTTTAGAATTCAGGTAATAATTCTTTTTTCTNCGAGTGGTGAAAGGGCATCACACTAATTGAATATTGATTTTACATTTCAACTATAAACTAAGCTGTCAAATGCTTCTCTTGCATCATTGTCTGTTGCCCCTCGTCCCGAAATAATAAGCCACCTCAATATTTCATATGCTCATCTAACAAGAATTTGTACATTCCATATCAAGAAAAAAAAGAGGTATTTATTTAAGCATTTCCATAACATCTACATCTCACTTTTAAGCTCAAATTATGAAACTGTGCATATGATCGTTGCATGCTCTATCAACTTTCCAAAGATAAATGTGCTTAAACCCTCATATAATCAAATTTAAACTCATGAAATTTGTGTAACCATAAAGCCAATTCCAGCAATACTTTAAGGATTAAGTAAATATTCCTCCCACGTTTCAATTTATGCATTCAAATAAGGCAACGAAAGGTACGAAAATTACAATTCCAAAATAAGTGTTCAAATCAAAAATATTCCTTTATTTCATGCATTTGAATGAAGAAGCAATGAACATAGAAATCAGCCCCTATCTTTTTATTTAAAATCAAAAAATCGATCTCAATATATCTTCAAACAGAGGTATGGAAAGTTGCATCTCCAAATAAGCATTTAAAGTTCAAAGAATGATAATCCAATACATGCTCGACTAAGAGCAGCAATAAGAATGAAAGCTGCGATTCCAAATTAGTTCCCAAACCATAAAGATAATCTCCAACATATTTTTAATAAAATAGAAGCAAAGAGATCAAAAACTGAGCCTCAAATGTAATTTTCAATCCAGAAAATAGTTTCCAGGTGGTATTTAAACAAAGGGAAGCAAAAAGGGTAAAAATCGAGCTCCATATATACTCTTCAAACCAAAAAATGGTTTCCAACATGTATTTAAACAAAAGGGAAGCAAAGAGAGCAAAAACTGAGCCCCACATATACTTCTCAAACCAGAAAAATAGTCTCCAACCTGTATTTAAACAAAAGGGAAGCAAAGAGAGCAAAAATCGAGCCCCACATATACTTCTCAAACCAAAAAAATAGTCTCCAACATGTATTCAAATAGGAGCAACAAGGGGAACACAAAACAAAGCCCCTAAATATCAGATAAATCCATGTGCATCCACTTCAAACTGAAGAAACTCGAGAGACTCAAAACAAAAGCCCCTATCATTTAATAAGTCAAAAATTTTCTTTCGAGCACAGTATGAATGAAAGGCCTAGAACAAAGCATTCAACATTAAGTAAATCCAGAGTTCTTATCGAACAAGTGATAAACAAGAAGCTTAGAACAGGATATCTAAAATCAAACAAGTCCAACCGCATTGATTTCAAACTGAAGACAACCAAGAAGTTCAAAACAGAAGCCCTAATTAATCAAATAAATCCATAAATCTCCATGTTAAAACAATGTAGAGAGAAGATGGTAATAAAAAAAAACTAAAACACCTCTTGAAGTTTCAATATACTTTCCTAACCAAAAGAAACCGCGACCCAAAGACTAAAATAGTTCAAAATTTTCATATAAAGCCTTTGTAGTGACAAAAACTACTAACCAGTACTAAACATATAGAACCCACAAATAAGGACTCATGGCTAGGGACAACAAATGAAGAAAACCATCAACCAATGATTTCAACAATGACTAAAGATCCAGCCACAACCCGACTATATCCAAGCCCAACAAAGGCCAAGAGCATAATATAATTCCCTCGAAATTTAACTTAGTCTTAAGCCAAACCCATCCCAACATAGAGCTAAATCGAGCCCAGCAAATGACCAAAAGAACGAGCCACCACCAACCTAAAGCTGAGCCACCAAAGAGCTACCCAAATTATTAAATATTTTCAATACTTAAATTCGAATGAAGGGAGCATCAATAAGCAGAACCGAGCCCAGCATAAGGGGTAAGCTGAACTACCGAGAAGAAACAAAACTGAGCTCCAAGTTGATATTCCAAAAACATCGAAATACTCAAATGGTTGATATTTGAGTAAAAAGATAACAGGAAGCACAAAATCAAACTTCCAAAATTAAATAAATCCGCAGATCTTCATTTCAAAAGAGAGAATAATCGAGAAGCTTAAAACAAAGCCTCCAAAATCAAGCAAAACCAAATGCCCAACCAAGAAGCTTGAAACAGAATCCCCTATGAATCAAATAAATCCAAAGATCCCTATGCTAAAGTAATGCAATGAGAAAATAATAATTAAAAGAATTCAAATATTTTTAAAGTCCCAATATATCTTTCTAGGAAAAGAAACCCTGGTTCAAAGGCTAAATAATCATTAAATTTCAAAAAACCCATGCAGCGAGGAGAGCTATAAGTTAAAAAAAAATCCAGATAGATGTTCATAAGAAAGTTTTATTTCTCCTTCAAAGAGATAATCAAACTAATATCTCAATCCCATTTGATCTATCTATTTCATTATTCAGAAGATATTATCGCATAGACAGTCAATCCAGAGATTAAACAGCATAAATAAAGCTTAACCTTAACTACTTGCTAATACCACAATAAGAAGAGTAAGAAAATCCTAGAAAAGAAACTCCCAACAGAGAAAGAGCTATCAACATTATATTTCTCCGAAATCTCCAAAGAAAAAGAAATCGCTCCATTCTTCCCCTCCCATGGGGTATTTATAGCCATCGAGAGGGCCAGGGCTCACCGATGGTAAAAAAAAGGGGAGGTGACAAGAAACACCTCAAAAGGCAAAGAGAACGTTCAGATTTAAAAAATGAGAAGGTTGTCAGACTCGTTTGAGCGGGAAAGTTTGTTACAATGGGCTACCGGCGAGGTTACCGGAGAGGCCACCGGCGACGAGGGCTTGGAAAGGAAAGGGATGACCGACAAACCGGCAAGGGGACTCCACAGTTCGGCTAGGACAAATAACAGGCGTGAGGGAGAGTTTAGAATTAGGGTAATAATTCTTTTTTCTTTTTTTTTAAAAGAAGATTTTTTTTATTATATTTATAAAAAAAATCAAATTATGCTAAATTCATTTGTGCGCGGCGCCCTAACAAAATGGGTGTCCTCCCTAGCTAAAATTGACATCCCGGACGCAATAGTGCAGTCTATTTCGTCATCCAGAATCATCCAGACAAATTCATTGTCGATCGCATTAAATTAACTTTGATTTGCGCGTGGCACGACAAATGAAATTATTTTCACCCAATCAGAGCTGTTTAACAAGTATATTATTGACCGGTCCTCACTTAAGTGACGGCCAAAGTCAAACATATCGCTCGTAGTTAGGGCTGTTAAAAAAGCTCGTTGTTCGCAAACAGTTCGTGTTCAGTTCGTCATGAGTTTGTGTTTGATTCATTCGATAAGTAAACGAGACAAACGTGAAATTTTTTTTGTTCGGTTAGTTAAACGAACAAAACACGAACAGTGATGCATTCGTTCGTGTTCGAATCGTTATTTTTTGAAATATAAAATAATTTAAAATAATTATATATAAAAAAATTATGATATTTTAAAAAATTAAATTTTATAAATTATAATATTAAATAAATTAATAATAATAATATATTAATATACTATATTAGTAATATACTAATATAGATATTATATATTTATATAATGTAAGTTATATAATTAATATAATATATTATTAATATATATTAAAATTAGGTATGTCAAACTGGCTCGTCGTTCGCGAACAGCTCGTGTTTGGCTCGTTCGTTAAGAAATGAACACGAACAATGACTTCACGAATAATTTTGAACACGAGTTTATTTCAAACAAACTAAATTTCAAACGAACCAAACATGAACACAAGCTCTGTTCATTCGTGTTCGGTTCGTTTACACCCCTACTCGTAGTGTCGAGTCAAACATTGCACGCGTTACAGTGTCCACCTACGTCTTTCAAATTTCTATAGGAGCTCAATTTGAGCTTCAATATGTCGGTTTTTCGATTGACTCAATCGAATGTTAAGGATCTAAAACCGTCCATATGAAACTACAAAGAGTAAGGAAATGGCTTGAATTTTTAAAGGGGGGTGAGTCCCAGTCTAGTCCTCTAAGAGAGTCAAAACAGGGAAATCTTGAGGCTAGATCCTAAGGTATTTAGAGAAAGGAAAAGAAGACCTCAAAAATGAGGTCAACATATTCTTAATAGAAAAAGGAAGTTTACAGATAATGAGATAGTTGCACTTAGTGAATAGTTTTGCACTATAAATCATAAAAAGCCACCTGAAAAACTTAAAGATCCTGATATTTTTACCATTCCTTGTGCTATATGCGAGAGATTTTTTGGAAAAGCTTTATGTGATTTGGGAGCCATTATTAATCTTATGCCTCTATCTATTTTTTGAAGGTTAGGCTTAGGAGAGATTTCCCCTTCTACTGTAACCCTTCAGTTAGTTGATCATTCAATCACCTATCCTAACGGAGTTGTAAAAGATCTATTCGTAAATGTTGATAAATTTATCTTTCCTATGGACTTCATTGTGTTAGATATGGAGGAAGATAAAGAAATTTCAATCATGTTAGGGAGACCTTTTCTTGCAACTGGAAGAGTTGTAAAAGATGTTCAAAAAGGTGAGTTAATCATGAGAGTCAATGATCAAGAAGTTGCATTTAATATATCAAAATTCATGAAATACCCAGCAAAAGGAAAAGATGATGAATGCTTCAGGATAGAAATCAGTGATTATTTAAGTAACAATCATTTTACAAAAAGTATGAAAGAGAAAATGGGACAAGAAGATTTGGAACATGAAGATGAGAATAAAATGAAAGATAAATCCATTGAAATATGTAATGAAGATTTAGATTATGTTCAAGAAAGATTTGAGCTGTTAGACACTATAAAAAATAATAAAAATCTTATTCCTTCAATTGAAACACTTCCTGAACTCAAAATGAAAATACTCCTTCACATTTAAAATATGGCTTTTTAAAATATTTATCTACATTACTTATTATAGTATCCTCAGAGTTAGCCGAACTACATGAAGAAAAATTATTAGCGACTTTAAGAAAATATAAGAAAGTCTTTGGATGCACATTAGCTGATTTCAAAGGAATCAATCTTTCAGTTTGTTTGCGTAGAATTTTACTAAAAGAACTTCATGAACCTAAAGCCGATCCTCAAAAGAGATTAAAACCTATAATGAAAGAAGTAGCTAAAAAAGAAATTTTAAAATGGTTAGATGTCAAAATTATCTATCATATTTTAGACAGTGCTTGGGTAAGACCAATTCACTGTGTTCCAACGAAAGGGGGTGTGACTGCTGTTGTAACTGAGAAAGAAGAATTAATACCAACATGATAAGTCACTGGTTGGAGAATATGTATTCATTATAGAAAATTAAATTTTGACTTTAGAAAAGATCACTTTCCTTTACTTTTACTGGACCAAATGTTGGATACGCTAGTTGGGCACAAATATTTTTTCTTTTTTGATGAATATATTGGTTATCATCAAATTCCCATTGCTTTTGAGGATCAAGAAAAGACAACATTCACGGTACTTTTTCATTTAGACGAATGTCTTTTGGTTGTGATGCACCTTCAACATTTCAAAGATGTATGATGTTTATATTTTGTGACTTACTTGAAAAAGGAATAGAAGTTTTTATGAATGGCTTTGTAGTGTTTAGAACTTCATTTAAATCATGTTTAAATCATTTAGGAAAAGTTTTAGAATGATGTGAAAAAACAAATTTCGAAATGTCAATTTATGGTTGTAGGAGGAATTGTATTTGGACATAAAATTTCTGAAAACGGTAATGAAGTAGATCTTGCGAAAATTCAAGTTATAGCTAAACTACCTCCTCCTACTACAGTGAGAGGGGTTAGAAGTTTTTTAGGACATGTTGGCTTCTACAGGTGATAAATTAAAGATTTTTTGAAAATTACTAAGCCACTATGCCAACTATTAGAAAAAGATGCAAATTTTTATTTTAACCAAGATTGCATTCATGCCTTTGAATTATTAAAAAAAATTAATTACTGCTCTTATAATAATTTCACCTGATNTACTACAGTGAGAGGGGTTAGAAGTTTTTTAGGACATGTTGGCTTCTACAGGTGATAAATTAAAGATTTTTTAAAAATTACTAAGCCACTATGCCAACTATTAGAAAAAAATGCAAATTTTTATTTTAACCAATTCATGCCTTTAAATTATTAAAAAAAATTAATTACTGCTCTTATAATAATTTCACCTGAATGGGAGAAACCATTTGAGCTAATGTGTGATGCTAGTGATTAAGCAATTGGAGCTGTTTTAAGGCAATAATATGACAAAATTTTTAAAGTTATATATTACACAAGTAAAATTCTGAATGAAGCTCAAATTAATTATAACACTACTGAAAAAGAGTTATTGGCAATTGTACATGTTTTTGATAAGTTTAGATTATGCTTACTGATCATTCTGTTATAAGATATTTGATGCAAAAGAAGGATGCAAAACCAAGCCTTTTGATGCAAGAATTTCACTTTGTGGTAGTAGACAGGATGGAGTTTGATAATTAAATAATTGATCATTTATCTAGGCTAAATAGAAAAAAAACATTTAATTATGAAAGTGAAATTAATGATTTTTTTCCTGATGAACAACTATACACTGNATATGAAAAATTTTTAAAGTTATATATTACACAAGTAAAATTCTGAATGAAGCTCAAATTAATTATAACACTGCTGAAAAAGAGTTATTGGCAATTGTATATGTTTTTTATAAATTTTGATTGTGCTTACTGATCATTCTGTTATAAGATATTTGATGCAAAAGAAGGATGCAAAACCAAGCCTTTCGATGCAAGAATTTCACTTTGTGGTATTAGACAGGATGGAGTTTGATAATCAAATAGTTGATCATTTATCTAGGCTAAACAGAAAAAAAAAACATTTAATTATGAAAGTGAAATTAATGAATTATTTCCTGATGAACAACTATACACTATTAATGAATGGTGTGTACTGTGGTATGCGAACATAGTGAAATTTATTGTTAGTGATATTTTATCGTATGGATTGACAACTCAATAACAAAAAAAATTTATTCATGATGCAAAATTTTACTTTTGGGATGACCCATATTTGGTTAAGCAATGTAAAGATCAAGTTATTCAAAGTTGTGTACTATATAAAGAAACTGAAAAAGAAATTAAAAAATGTCATGATTCTGAATTTGGGGGACATTTTGGAATTGGTAGAACTGCATACAAAATTTTACAAACTAGATTTTATTGGCATACTTTATTTAGGGATGTTAATATATATAAAAACATGTGATCAATGTATACGAGTAGAAAATATTTTAAAAAGGAATGAAATGCCCCTCAATTTTACATTGAAAGTTAAAATTTTTTATGTTTGGAGATTGAATTTTATGGGACCATTTGTACCCTCTTTCAGACACATATATATTAATTGTAGTAGACTATGTTTCCAAATGGATTGAAGTTGTTGCTTTACCTCGATGTGATGGTCAGAGTGTTTCAAAATTTTTAATGANACATTGAAAGTTAAAATTTTTTATGTTTGGAGATTGAATTTTATGGGACCATTTGTACCCTCTTTCAGACACTTATATATATTAATTGTAGTAGACTATGTTTCCAAATGGATTCAAGCTGTTTCTTTACCTCGATGTGATGGTCAGAGTGTTTCAAAATTTTTAATGAAAATATGTTTACAAGATATGAAATACTAAGAGTAAACATTACAGATGAGAAATCTCATTTTAGGAATAAAATAATTGAAAAATTGGTTGAAAAATATGATATTGAACATAGGGTCTCCACTGCTTATCATCCCCAAACTAGTGTTCTAGCAAATCTATCTAACCCTAAAATTAAAAGAATTTTAGAAATGACTATAAATCCTAAAAAAATGGATTGATCTGCTAGATTAGATAATGTATTTTAGGCTTACAGAATAACTTATAAAACTCCTATAGGAATGTCTCCATATAGACTTATTTTTGGAAAGACTTGTCAATTACCAAAAGAACTGGAGCATAAAGCTAATTGGGCTATTAAAGAATTTAATTTTAATTTAAAAATGCTNGAATAACTTATAAAACTCCTATAGGAATGTCTCCATATAGACTTATTTTTGGAAAGACTTGTCAATTACCAATAGAACTAGAGCATAAAGCTAATTGGGCTATTAAAGAATTTAATTTTAATTTAAAAATGCCGGTGAGAAACATTTTTGTAATTAAATGAGCTCGATGCGATCAGAAATGAATGCAATGAAAATGATAAAATTTATAAAGAAAAAATGAAATATTTGCATGATAACAAGATAATAAAAAAAGGAATTTGAGTCTGGATAAGAAATTTTCTTGTATAATATAAAATTGAAATTATTTCCTGAAAATCGTAAGTTCAGGTGGTTAGGGCTATTTACTATTATAAAAGTCTACCCAAATGGAGAAGTGGATAATAGAAATGTTCCTATAAATCAATCATCTAAAAATTAATCATCTTTACGACCCAGATTTTCGGATAGTTCACATGTTATTTTTAAAAGGATTAAGAAGTTGGAGAAAGAGATAATTAATATTTTGAATGTGATTAACAGCTTTTTTAATCAGTTTGACTATCTGTATTGGAGAATTAAACAACAATTTGATTACACTGGACTTATAGAAGAGGCTACGGAGTGAATATATAAGAAAACTTTTTGGATGGATGTCGGCGCTATTTTTGGTTGGAGGAGTTGCCCGTAAAAACTGGCAGNTTAAGAAATGAACACGAACAGTGACTTCACGAATAATTTTGAACACGAGTTTATTTCAAACAAACTAAATTTTAAACAAACCAAACATGAACACAAGCTCTGTTGGTTCGTTTACACCACTACTCGTAGTGTCAAGTCAAACGTTGCACGCGTTACAGTGTCCACCTAAGTCTTTCAAATTTCTATAGGAGCTCAATTTGAGCTTCAATATGTCGGATTTTCAATCGACTCAATCGAATGTTAAGGATCTAAAACCGTCCATATGAAACTACAAAGAGTAAGGAAATGGCTTGAATTTTTAAAGGGGGGTGAGTCCTAGTCTAGTCCTCTAAGAGAGTCAAAACAGGGAAATCTTGAGGCTAGATCCTATGGTATTTAGAGAAATGAAAAGAAGACCTCAAAAATTAGGTAAACATATACTTAATAGAAAAAGGAAGTTTACAGATGATAAGATAGTTGCACTTAGTGAAGAGTTTAGCACTATAAATCATAAAAAGCCTCCTAAAAAACTTAAAGATCCTGATATTTTTACCATTCCTTGTGCTATAGGCGAGAGATTTTTTGGAAAAGCTTTATGTGATTTGGGAGCCATTATTAATCTTATGCCTCTATCATTTTTTTGAAGGTTAGGCTTAGGAGAGATTTCCCCTTCTACTGTAACCCTTCAGTTAGTTGATCATTCAATCACCTATCCTAATGGAGTTGTAAAAGATCTATTCGTAAATGTTGATAAATTTATCTTTCCTATGGACTTCATTGTGTTAGATATAGAGGAAGATAAAGAAATTTCAATCTTTTTAGGGAGACCTTTTCTTGCAACTGGAAGAGTTGTAAAAGACGTTCAAAAAGGTGAGTTAATCATGAGAGTCAATGATCAAGAAGTTGCATTTAATATATCAAAATTCATGAAATACCCAGCAAAAGGAAAAGATGATGAATGCTTCAGGATAGAAATCAGTGATTATTTAAGTAACAATCATTTTACAAAAAGTATGAAAGAGAAAATGGGACAAGAAGATTTGGAACATGAAAATGAGAATAAAATAAAAGATAAATCCATTGAAATATGTAATGAAGATTTAGATTATGTTCAGGAAAGATTTGAGCTCTTAGACACTATTAAAAATAATAAAAATCTTATTCCTTCAATTGAAACACTTCCTGAACTCGAAATGAAAATACTCCTTCACATTTAAAATATGGCTTTTTAAAATATTTATCTACATTACTTATTATAGTATCCTCAGAGTTAGCCGAACTACATGAAGAAAAATTATTAGCGACTTTAAGAAAATATAAGAAAGTCTTTGGATACACATTAGCTGATTTCAAAGGAATCAATCTTTCAGTTTGTTTGCGTAGAATTTTACAAAAAGAACTTCATGAACCTAAAGCCGATCCTCAAAAGAGATTAAACCCTATAATGAAAGAAGTAGCTAAAAAAGAAATTTTAAAATGGTTAGATGTCAAAATTATCTATCATATTTTAGACAGTGCTTGGGTAAGACCAATTCACTGTGTTCCAACGAAAGGGGGTGTGACTGTTTTTGTAACTGAGAAAGAAGAATTAATACCAACATGATAAGTCACTAGTTGGCGAATATGTATTCATTATAGAAAATTAAATTTTGACTTTAGAAAAGATCACTTTCCTTTACTTTTACTGGACCAAATGTTGGATACGCTAGTTGGGCACAAATATTTTTTCTTTTTTGATGAATATATTGGTTATCATCAAATTCCCATTGCTTTTGAGGATCAAGAAAAGACAACATTCACGGTATTTTTTCATTTAGACGAATGTCTTTTGGTTTATGTGATGCACCTTCAACATTTCAAAGATGTATGATATTTATATTTTGTGACTTACTTGAAAAAGGAATAGAAGTTTTTATGAATGGCTTTGTAGTGTTTAGAACTTCATTTAAATCATGTTTAAATCATTTAGGAAAAGTTTTAGAATGATGTGAAAAAACAAATTTAGAAATGCCAATTTATGGTTGCAGGAGGAATTGTACTTGGACATAAAATTTCTGAAAACGGTAATGAAGTAGATCTTGCGAAAATTCAAGTTATAGCTAAACTACCTCCTTCTACTACAGTGAGAGGGGTTAGAAGTTTTTTAGGACATGTTGGCTTCTACAGGTGATAAATTAAAGATTTTTTGAAAATTACTAAGCCACTATGCCAACTATTAGAAAAAGATGCAAATTTTTATTTTAACCAA
>JXCR01137931.1:21831-48372 GCA_002079205.1 Phalaenopsis hybrid cultivar | reverse complement strand
TTTTTGGGGGGGGGGGAAGAAGAAAGGTGTGGCGTGAGAGAGAAAAGCAGGTACTTGTAGATTTTCTTTAAGGATTGTAAGAAGAGAGGGAAGGTGAGAGATTTCTTCTTTATTACACTTCTAAGAGAGAATTGAGAGTGCTTAAGGAGAGAAAGATATGGAGAGAACTTCTAGGGGTTTGCTTGGGAAGGATTGTGAGGTGAGTTGTGTTTTTTATTTCTTTTGTATTGTAAACTTATTTTTATATATGAAATTCCTGTTTTGTCGTATCCTTCTCATGAATTATGAGTTGTCTTCTTTATCCTTCTCCCTACTTTGAGATATGGTTTTTGTGAAGAAATGATTTTATTTTATACAATTTTATAAGTAAAAAAATTGTGATGATTTGAACTCTAATCTTCATTTACTTTTTAATTTGACCAATTTAAATGTTAAAATGTGTTGAGAAACATATGTTCTGAAAGGGCTATGATTTCTACAGCATGGAGAAAATCACATTTGATTTCATGGGAGAGTATTTCATCCATGGAATTGGGTGCAAATAAATAAAGAAATATAATTTATTTGATGCAAAATTGGAGATTTAAGGTAATAAATTAAAATTCCCAATTTGGTTCAGTTGATTGGAAAATAATGCGAACATGTTAGCCCTCAGGGGAGGGAGTAATGGGAGCTCTAGAGTGGCAACCAATATCCTCCCATCGTAATCACAAAATTAGGGACCAAACTCTGAATTAGTCAATATTTTTATGCACTTAGAAGAGGGTAAAGAATATGATTGCTTCTATTTGACACAAAAAAGTTTTTATTTATATTTTCAAATGATTTTAATTTCTTCATAATCCATATACTTATTGTAAAGAAGAGGATGCTTTCTTAAATTTAAACTTTTTGTCACAAAATCTTAGTTTTAATTTTTGTAAATTTACTTTTGAAAGTTTAGCATTTAATTTAGTTAACTTTGTTTTCAAATGCGATTTAATTAGCATTCACCTGTTACTTAATATTCAAACTTCGCACTTTACTTTTTATATTTTTAAAATTGTACTTTACATTATAATCTTAAGAACTTATTTACAGGCATTTCCAACTTTCTTGTGGGATCGATATCTAGGACTCTATTAGAGTCCTTTATTACTCGAGCGATATGTATACTTGCGTGTTTTTAAAGGGGTTTGGTAGTTTAAAGATTTTTAAAAGATAAAACTATGTTAAGTGAAGCTATTTTGTTGGGATTAATCTTCATATTTGCTATTGTATTTGCCGTATGTATTTTGTAATATTAAAAAAAATATTTACAAAAGTAACACACTAAATCCACCCACATCAATGGCCGCATATGAGCTAATGATATCCATATTATAGGAGAAGTGCCAGCAATACTAGTAAGAGATTCGGTCAAAATACCATACCGAAAGAGGGGTCGAATGGGAAAATATTGCTTTTTTTCTTCCACCTCAAAGAGGAATCCTTATTCCCCAATCATTTTTTACTAATGTTGACTTATTTCTTGTAGTGAATCCATACAACAACATCCTTATTGTTACAACAAAGATCAACAACTTCTAGGCGGGTAATATTTTGGCTGACATAGGTAGCTCAGGAAATATTCTATTTAAAGTTGCCTTTGACAAAATCAACATACTAATCAATTTTTTTGTTGCACCGACTAGCCCTCTACATGGGTTTTCTGATGAAGAAAGGAGGCGCTTGGCATAATCAAACTGTCAGTCTTCTGGGGAGGAGGAGTCAGCTAGTTCACTAATTTGGAGGATTTCTTGGTGGATGTACAACCGACATATAACATGATCTATGTTTACCTACTCTTCAACAGTTTTAAAGTTATGGTATCTATGTACCACGTAGCAGTGAATTTTTTTTGTGATAAGGAAATTATGACCATGCGTGGGAACATGGAGCAACCACAAATGTGTTTCCTCCGAGCAATAGGGACATAAAACATGAAATGTTGGACATACATGACCAACGAGAAGGGGACCTTTAAATTGATGAAGCCACCATCAAGATCCCCCCGAAACTCAATAATATGCATAATTTTTTCTAATAAGTAAAAACTTTAATGTAGGTCACAAAGAATTGTTGATTCAGAATCTCCAAGAGCTCCATAACATTTTTGCATGGTTTGTCGTTGAGATGTCATACATCCTCATTGATGTGGCTTGTCATTACCTCAATGTTAGTTCATCTGCATGGCTTGTTGATACACCCAAAATATATAGTATTTTAAGACACATTTTTATACCTATTTTTGAGATATTGCGCTTTAATGGAAGGTATTTTTCTATTTTTCTTGCAAATATAGGTAGAAAAGGTGAAAAATGCTTAAAGGAGTGAAAAAGGATCAAATTTGGAGCAAAAATGTAAAAAATGTGCAAATGAGTTTTAACGCCTAAGCGTCAGATCTGGCGCTTAAGCACCGGGTAAACAAAGAAGGCCTATCTAAGTGTCAGGGGTCCCGCGTGTAAGCGCCAGTGGCAGTTATTGGACAAGTAAATTCTGTTTCTGTAAATTTTGAAGAGGTTTTTGAGGCAACCATTGGCTTAATAGGTGGTTATAACCACCATGGACGAAAATTAGCATGAAAGGATGCATATCTAGGGGAAATACATCGAATCTAGACATATTTTGAAGAGTTTTCAAGGCACCTCTTGGAAAACTATAAAAGAAAGAAGAGAGGACTTTGAAAGGAGTCCTGAAAGTATTGAAAAGTTTTGAAAGTTCTCATTTGGGGAGTTAGTTTGGAGAGATTTTTAGGCATCACTTTTACTTTTATTTTATCATTTTTGTTATTTTATTTTGAGTGATTGTAAAGAGAAGAGATTTAAAAGAACTTCAAGAGTTTGGTGGAGAACTTGAGATAAGTTTTTATCTTTTCATATTGAGACTACTTTGGTTTTAATTGAGACTTGTTGTTGGTTTGACAATGATTTCCACCTTTAAACTAAAGTGTGTTTTTATTTTCTCCATGGATTCTGAGTAGTTTTATTTATCTTTCTTCTTAAAATGATAAGTAATTAGGTTTTGGATGGAAATTGTGGAGAGTATTGATCTTTAATGTTGGAAGAAGTTATGTTGATTTAAATGCATGCACTTCATTTACTTCTTGATTTGGCCAATCCAGATGTTAAAATTTATTGTGAAAACATGTAAGAACCGAGCCGGTATTGTCTCAGTCTACAATTGGAAAGAATCACATGAGGTTGTATGAATGAGAATATAGTTCATATGATTGACTGCAAATAAATAGATAAATGTTCATTGAAAGGTGTAGAGCTAGAATTTTAAAGTGACAGGTTAAAGCCCCAAACTTGGTTTATTATTTTAGGTTATGATACGAGTGTTAGCCCCCAGGTGGAGGGAATCAAGGGAACTCTAGAGTGAGAGCTAGTATCTTCCCTGCTGCCCCCCTTTAAAGTGACAGGTTAAAGCCCCCAACTTAGTTTATTATTTTAGGTTCTCATACGAGAATGTTAGCCCCCTGGATGAGGGAATTGAGGGAACTCTAGAGTGAGAGCTAGTATCTTCCCTGCCTAGCTGGTCTTCAGAATTATTTAAACCTTAAATTAGCCAATGTTATTTATAGCGACTCTAGTAAGGGTAAAGAATATTATTGCTCCTATTTAACACAACAAAATTTGCATACTTCCACAACAGAATTCCTACACTGATTACCGATTCATGATAAGAAGAAAGATATTTTTCTTATTATGTGTTTTTCATCTACAAAACTCGAGTTACCTTTTTAAGTTGTTACTGTTTTGTCAAAATATCAAAAATACCAAAAATATTTGAATTTTTATTACTGCAAAATATATTCAGTTTAAGTAATTGTCTTTTTAAAAATAAAAAGTTTTCTAAAAATGCATATTGTATAAATTCTATGTGGGTTCGATATTCAGATTTTAATCAAAAAGTCCTATATTACATGATAACGATAAGTATACTTGTGTAGTATCCCAATATATATAAATTAAAAGTTAAATTCTTATTTTTCTTCAGGATCAATTTTTTGGTTTTGTTGTAAAGTAAAGAAATATAAGTGAAATATAATAAGAATTATTGTTGTACTTTCCATATTAGCAGTATCAAGAGGGATCAAGTTTTTGGTGTCGTTGCTGGGGAATCGAAAGCTTATTTATAATTTAAGTGTTGTATCTTATTTTCTGTGTGTGTTTTAAATTTTATTTTGTTTTATTATATGTTAATGTATGCGTAGTTCAGGTTCCGAAGGACTAATGCCCTACGATTCTGAATTAGAAAGAATTATTAGAAAAATCAGAAAAACCAAAAAAATTGTAAATTTTGAAAAATCCAAAAAAATAATAGAAATGACAAACCAAAATAATCAAAATGCTAAAATTCATCAAGAGTTTAGACCTTTAAGAAATTATGCCAACCCTACTGTAGATGAACTTCATTGTAGTATTCAAACTTACTCTAGTAGCTAATTCATTCGAGTTTAAACCTGCTATTATCCAAATGTTATCAAATAATCAGTTTGGGGGATCACCAACTGAAGATCAAAATTTACATCTTTCCAATTTTATAGAATTTTGCACTACATTTAAATATGATGGTATATAAGATGATGTAATAAAACTTAGCTTATTTCCTTTTTCACTGAGGGATAAAGCTAAGATGTGGTTGAATTCGTTAGCACCTGGATCTATCAGAACTTAGTTGATTTAGCACGAAAATTCCTTGCTAAATATTTTTCATCATTAAAAACTGCAAAGTTTAGAATTGATATTACAAGGGAATCTATTTATGAAGCATGAGAAAGATTTAAAGAACTCTTAAGAAAGTGTCCACACCATACTAGGAATCTATTTATGAAGCATGGGAAAGATTTAAAGAACTCTTAAGAAAGTGTCCACACCATGTATACCTATTTATGAAGCATGGGAAAGATTAAAAGAACTCTTAAGAAAGTGTCCACACCATGCTATACGATTGGTTAATAATTCAAACTTTTTATAATGGATTAGTTGGATCTCTTAGATCAATTATCGATGACGCTACTGGTGGTTCATTGATGTCAAAATTATTTCATGATGCTTATGCTTTAATTGAAGAAATGACTACTAATAATTTTCAATGGCCTTTTGAGAGGATAAATCCTATGAAAATAACCCATATTCATGAAACTGATGCATTTACCTGTTAGCAAATCAAGTTGCTGCAATTTCAAGGAAGTTGACCAATTTGGAATGAATTTTTCTCAATAGCAAATCAAGTTGCTGCAATTTCAAGGAAGTTAGACCAATTTGGAATGAATTTTTCTCAATCAATTTTCGGGTAAATCCTAAGAAAGTAGCCAATATTCATGAAACTGATGCATTTACCATGTTAGAAAATTAAGTTTTACAATTTAAGTTTGACCAATTTGGAATGAATTTTTCTCAACCAATTTCCATGATTGAAGAGAATTCATTGGGTCAAATGTTAGATTCTCAAGCATCATTAGAAACTTTAAATGCCAGAAATAATATGCAAAATAACCCATATTCCAATTATTATAACCCAGGTTGGAAGAACCATCACAACTTTAACTGGAATAACAATTCGGGTGGTAATAATCAACAATGGGGGAAAAACCAAGGAAACCCATTGGGAAACTGGAACGACCAAGGGAATAACAATTATAGATCTACTTATCCTCCAGGTTTCAACAGTAATACATAGTTTAAGGAGAAGAATTTTTCTAAAGAAGAAGTGGTGTTACAAATAGGAAATCAATTATAAAGTTAAGGAGCTACAATTAGAAATATTGAGAATAAACTTGAGCAAATAACATATTCATTAAGTATTAGATCCCAAGGAACACTTCCTAGTAATACTAAATCAAATCCAAAAGAACAGAATAAAGAACAAGTAAAGCCGTTCAACTTAGAAGCGGAAGAGAGTTGGAAGGTCGGGTTCAAAAAGAAAATGAAGTAGAAAGAGAAGAAATTGAAGAATCAAAAGAGGTTGCTCCAAAAGATTCTAAGAGACCTATTTCTCAGCTAAAAATTGACTTGGAAAAACCACCACCTCCATTTCCTCAGAGACTTTATCAATAGAAGTTGGATAAATAATTTTCAAAATTTATGGAAATATTTAAGAAGCTTAAAATTAATATTCCATTTGCTGAAGCCTTAGAACAAATGTCGAGCTATATAAAGTTTATGAAGGATATTCTCAATAGAAAAAGGATGTTTGAAGATAATGATACATTTGCACTTAGTAAGGAGTGCAGTGTAATAAGTTAGAAGAACATTCCTAAAAAGCTCAAAAATCCTTAGCTTCATAATTCCATGTGCAATAGGAGACAGATTTTATGGGAAAGCTTTATGTGATTTAGGTGCAAGCATTAATCTTATGTCATTATCAATATTTAAAAAATTGGGATTTGGAGAAATAACCCCTACTATTGTAACTCTGTAGTTAGCAGATCGTTCGATAACATACCCTAAAGGAGTTATAGAAGATGTCATAGTGAAAGTGATCATTCTTGTTGATTTCATTGTGCTAGATATGGAGGAAGATAAAGAGATACCTATCATTTTGGAGAGACCTTTCCTAGCCACATAAAGAACAATGATAGATGTCTAGAAAGGGGAATTAACAATGCGCGCCAATGATTAAACTATTACTTTTAACATTTCAAAACCATTGAAATACCCTGCAAAAGGTAAAGATGATGAATGTTTTAGAATGGATGTTATAAGATATCTAGGTGAATGCCATTTCAAGACTACTTATGAAGAAAAAATTGAAGAAAAATATTTGGAACATGAGCAAGAAGAGGAATTAGATCAATGTGAAGATCTTTTTAAGGAAGATTCAAATTATGTTCGAGAAAATTTTGAAGTTTTGGACACGATGGCCAAAGATAAATCATTTTGTTATTGAAAAACCTCCAGAACTAGAGTTGAAGTTACTTCCTGATCATTTAAAATATGCTTTTTTAGGAGATTCCTCTACTTTACCTGTTATAATTTCCTCAAAATTAACAATAGAAGAAGAAGAAAGGTTGATGAAAATTCTGAAAAATTTTAAGAAAGCATTTGGATGTACAATTACTAATATTAATGGAATCAACCCTTCAATTTGTGTGCATAGAATTCATATGGAAGAGAACTGCAAATACCGGGCTGATCCACAAAGGAGATTGAGTCCTGTTATGAAAGAAGTTGTTAAGAAATAAATTTTAAAGTGGTTAAATGTTGGAATTATCTACCTTATTTCAGATAGTACATGAGTTAGTCCAATTCATTGTGTTCCTAAGAAATGAGGAGTAATTGTAACTGTAAATGAACATAATGAGTTAATACCTACTAAATAAGTTACAGGGTGGCAAATATGCATTGATTATAGAAAATAAAATCTTGCCACGAGGAAAGATCTTTTTCCATTACCCTTTCTAGATCAAATGTTGGATAGACTAGCTAGGCATAAATACTTTTGTTTTATAGATGGATATACTGGTTATCATCAAATTCAAATATCTCCTGAGGATCAAGAGAAAACAATGTTTGCCAATCCTTATGTTACTTTTGCTTTTAGAAGAATGTCCTTTGGTTTATGTAATGCCCCTACTTCATTTCAAAATTGTAATGATGGCAATTTTTTGTGATTTAATTGAAAAAGGGATTGAAGTCCTTATGGATGACTTTTCTGTGTTTGGAACTTCATTTGACTAATGTCTAGAACATTTATCTAAAGTTCTTAAGCGCTGTGAAGAAAAAAATTTAGTCCTTAATTGGGAAAATGTCAATTTATGGTAGTAGGAGGAATTGTATTAGGTCATCCAATATCAGAAAATGATATGGAACTTGACCCTGCTAAATTAAAGTGATCACTAATTTACCTTATCCAACAAATGTAAGGGAAATTAGGAGTTTTTTAGGACATGCTGGACTCTATAGATGATATACTAAAGACTTCTAAAGATTGCTAAGCCTTTATGCCATTTATTGGAGAAAGATGCAATTTTTAATTTTGATGAGTAATGCCTGAAAGCTTTTAAATTGTTAAATGAAAAATTAATCACTGCACCAATTATAGTTTCACCAAACTGGGAAAAAACCTTTTGAATTAATGTGTGATGCTAGTGCTTATCCTATTGGAGTTGTTTTATGACAAAGATATGATAAATTTTCAAAGTTATTTACTATGCCAATAAAGCTCTTAATGAAACTCAAATTAATTATACAACAATTGAAAAAGAGTTATTAGCAATAGTATATGTTTTTGATAAATTTAGATCATATTTAATTGTAACTCATTGTATAGTGCTTACCGATCATTTTGCTATTAAGTATTTAATGAGCAAAAAGGATGCTAAACCTAGACTTATAAGATGGATTCTTCTTTTGCAAGAATTTGATTTTGTAATAGTAAATCAGAAGGGGATTGAAAATCAAATTGCTGATCATTTGTCCATGCTTGAATTAGAAAAACTGATAAGGCAAGTCACTGGATGGTGAATCAATATAAGCTATAGAAAATTAAATTCTGCCACCAAGAAGGATCATTTTCCTTTACCCTTTTTGGACCAGATGTTGGATAGGCTGGCTGGGCATATATATTTTTATTTTCTAAATGAATATACCTGTTATTATCAAATACATATAGCTCTAAAGGATCAGGAGAAAACAATATTTACTAGTCCTTATGGAACTTTTGCTTTTCGGAAAATTTCCTTTGGATTATGCAATGCACCAACAACATTTCAAAGATGTATGATGTTAATTTTCAGTGATTTAAATAAAAAAGGGATTGAAGTCTTTCTAGATAATTTTTTTTGTGTTAGGAACTTCTTTTGAAATATGTTTAAATCATTTAGAGAAAGTTCTTGAACGATGTGAAAAGACTATTCTCGTATTGAACTGGAAAAAAATTTTAATTTATGGTTGTAGGAGGAATTATGCTTGGGCGTAAAATTTCAGAAAATAGTGTGGAAGTAGATCCTGCAAAAATTCAAGTTATATTAAAATTACTCTACCTACTAATGTAGGAGAAGTTAGGAGCTTTTTAGGACATGCTGGATTTTATAGGCGATATATTAAAGATTTTACAAAAATTACTAAACATTTAGGACAACTTTTGGAAAAAGATATAAAATTTGATTCCAAGCAAGATTGCCTTAAAGCATTTGAAACTTTAAAGGAAAAATTGATCACTGCTCCTATAATTGTGTCGCTTGATTGGTAGAAACCTTTTGAATTAATGTGTGATGCTAGGGATTATGAAATTGGAGCTGTATTAGGGCAGAGATATGATACAATTTTTAAACTTATATATTATACTAGTATGACTCTTAATGATGCTAAGATTAACTACACCACCACTGAAAGAGAGTTATTAGTCATTGTGTATGCTTTTGATAAGTTTAGGTCATGTGTGATTGGAGTTAAATGTGTTGTGCATACTGATCATTCGACTATTAAATATTTGATGCAAAAGAATGATGCAAAATCAAGATTAATTAAATGGGTACTTATGACGCAAGAGTTTGATTTTATAATAATCGATAGAAAAGGGACTGATAATCAAATTGCTTATCATCTATCTAGGCTAGAAAAAGAAATACTTGAAATGGAAAAAGAAATTAATGAAAATTATCCTGATAAACAACTTTATGTTGTAAAAGGATGGGAAATACTTTGGTATGCTAATTTTGTAAATTGTATTGTTAGTGGTATTTTACCATATGGATTAACAAAACAACAAGAAAAGAAAATCATTCATGATGCAAAGTCATATTTTTTGGATGACCCCTATTTGTTTAAACAATGTAAAAATTTAGTAATAAGACGAAGTGTGCCTTACAAAGAAATTCAAGAAAGTATCCAAAAATGTCATGATTCTGAATTTGGAGAACATTTTGGGAATGATAGAATTATTCAAAAANAAAGCCAGTATATATATATATATATATATATATTTCTTGCAGTGAATTATGTTTCAAAATGGATTGAAATAATTACTTTACCTCGATGTGATGCTCGGAGTGTTTCAAATTTTGTAATTAAAAATATTTTTATAAGATATGAAATGTCAAGAGAAAACATTATCTATGGAGGATATCATTTTATAAATGCAAGAATTGCAAGATTGGTAGAAAGATATAATTTAATGCATAAAATTGCAATTGTTTATCATCCCAAGATTAGTGGTTTAGCAGAAGTATCTAATTGTGAAATTAAGAAAATTTCAAAAAAAAGTATAAATCCTAATAAAATTGATTGGTCTGCTAGATTATATACAACATTATGGGAATATAGGACATCTTATAAGACACCTATAGGTGTGTCCCCTTATAAATTAATTTTTGGGAAGACTTGTCACTTGCCAGTAGAGTTGGAGCATAAAGCTTATTGTGCAATAAAGGAATTCAATTTCAATTTGAAAGAAGCTGGTGAGAAAAGTTTATTGCATTTGAATGAGCTTGAATAAATTAGAAATTAATTGTACGATAATGCTAGGATTTACAGAGAAAGAATGAAAAATGGCATGATCAGAAGATAATAAAAAAGAAATTTGAACCTGGATAGGAAGTTTTATTATACAATACAAGATTGAAATTATTTCCTGAAAAATTGAAGTTTGGGTGGAAAGGGCCATTCAAAGTTTTAAAAGACTATCCCTATGAAGCTGTTAATATTGAAGATCCTAAGTCTAATAGGATATTTAAAGTAAATGTGCATAGATTAAAACCATATTTTGATAGTCAAAGACCTGTTTTTAAAGAAACTGCAATGTTGGGTCACCCAGAATAAAGACTAGGAATGTCGGACTGACGACATTAAACCAAACGCTTTGTGGGAAGCAACCCATACTTATCGTTGTTTATTTTGCTTTTAAGTTTTTGTTCAGAATATTTTACATATATTTATATTTATGTTTTTATAGAGTCCGTGTATTTAAGAAATTTGAAATTGAGAAAACATTTAAAAACATCTTTATTTACCTAATTTTATGGAAGAATTGAGAATTTTTTGGATCGAAATAAAAAATGTGAATTGTTTGGAACTAGCGCTGGTGCATCATGTGCCACATTTCAGAGAGTTAGCGCATAATGCACCACAATCGGTGTATGATGCACCACGGTGATGAAAATGACTTAAAACATTTCAAAATACGGTTTTTGGTGGGTTCTTCTCCTTGTAACTCCCAAAAACTGACTCCAAAGTCCATTTTAGGGGTTAAAACGAAGGAAGAGTCACTAGATTTCAATTTTAATGGTATCCCACTCTAAAAACTCAGCTAGATTTGGAGTTTTCAACCGGAGAAAGTTCGTCAGATTCGATGCGCAGAAGTTGCATGATCGTGTTCTAGTGAAGAAGAGGCTAATCAAAGAAAGGGGGTTTGTGAATCGAGGATTCAATATACCGAATACTTGAGTGGAAGGGATTATTGCGCAGAGACATTAATAAGTGCTTTGTTACACTATTGCAGCCATAGTTGTCCCTGTGGTGAAAAAATTTAATGAAAATCTACATGAAATCAACCAAGGAATTGTCTATGTGTGAGGCAGGTTTGTGCAATTCACTCCTCCAAGAATAAACGAGATGTTTATGATTGAAAATGTGCCTAGTTGCCATTACGCAAATTTTACCACTACGAGAGATAATATGAATGAACTCTGTCGATACCTCACAGATGAAGATGCGAATTAGGAGGCCAGGGATGATGTAAATGTAAATTTTTTGTCATAATTGTTAAATCCTGCTTCTAAGGCATGACACTTCTTTATCGCATTGAAATTACTTCCTATTATGAAAATCAGTGAGGTAATTAAGGAGAGTGTTATTCTAAATTACTGTATTCAAACTAGAAAACCTGTTGACATTGGAGTAATAATTGTGAAATTTGTATTGGGTTTGATTGTCAATGGATATGTTATTGGACTTGGACAGCCATCCACTATTTTCCTACTATGCAGTCAATCACAAGTACCTTATGAGAGCTGGGAAAAAGTGCTTCTTCCTTGAAAGCCGATGGATCCAGAAGTTTTTTGCAACTATATTGGAATAGGAGATGAGAGCGATATGAATGTACTGATGGATCAATCATCCCAGAATTCATCACCTACTCAGCCTTGCTTTAGTTTGAACGCACCTTTGAAAGGATTAATGAGATAGAAAAAGAGGAGCAGAATCTTATGCATGTAATTGGGAATGTTTTTGAAATGTTGGATCACTTGAATTGGAGACTTAAAGAATATTTTGAGCATACTGGCCATATTAGACATGGTTTGTTACTTATGCTCAAGAGACATGCTTGGATTGGGGAGTATTCGACTGATGAGTTTCCTTATCGACCCTTCTATAACTTGTATGTGCACTACCAATCTATGGGAGATATCCAGGAGGGCGTGAGTGAAGAAGGTGTTTGAACTTAATCTATGCACAGAGAGTTTTGTTTAGTACTGCTTGTTTTAGTTATTTTATTATGTTGGATTGCATTTACTTTTATTGTTGAAATATATTAATGTTTGTGTATGGTATTTTTATGTTTAGATTTCAGTGTTAGGAAGTTTTGGATTGCTTTGAACACTGAAATAAACATTTGTTGGCTTGAAAAATGTTTGTTTGTAATAGCACAAATTTTATATATAAAGTGAGTTTTGTTTTGTTTGTGAAAGATTGATGTTAAAGTAATGTTTAATTAGGTTCATTTGAGTTAATTAGAGGTACACATAAAGCGGTATGGAGCAGATTTTCACAGAAAATGAAATCTGAAAAAATTAAGGCGTTGGCACAAGATGAGCTAGATTGGCGCATGATGCGCCGATTTACAGAGAGTTAACGCATGATGCGGCAGATTCGGTGCAAGATGCACCAAATTTCTGAAAAATGCCAGATTGCCTAAAAACTTGCAAAATTACACAGTAAAACTCCATTTTTACTTCTTGGGTCATCTCCTACCTCTAAATCTTGACCTAGGGCTTCATATTAAGAGCGATAGAGAAGATTTTTGAGGCTAAAAATTGTAGGTTTCATCTTCTCTTGGTAAGAGCTTCACTTTAACTTAGAAATCTTTCATTTTCACCATTAATTTTTCTTACATTTTTGAAAATTCAAAAATTGGGATTTTTGATGAAAAAGCTTGAAGAAAACTCATGGCGAAAGGTTTCTTACCAAATATCTTACTTGGGGAGTTAGATTTTTATTTTGTAATTTTTTTGAAATTTATTTGGATTTTAATAGAATTTAAAATGGCTCCATGAGTGAAGAGAGGAAGGCCATCATATGATTTTTATGCACAAAGATTTGTTAATTTGAAGGCCCAACACAGTTATAACACTCAAATAGAATCAAGAAAACTGATCCAGGAGCGGACATTTGCTAACCCGAGTGGCGAGATCGAGATGTTGATCCTTTCCATAAATTGGGAGCAATTTTGCTACTTCACTGCAGTAGTGATTGTGCAAGAGATTTGGAAGTTTCATGTAAACTTGAGGTTCACAGTTGGTGATCATATCCTTATGAGAGTTAAGCAAGTTGAATTTACTGCAGAAAGGATCAACGTTTTTTATGGGCTGAGGAATGTAGTTCATGATGAATATGCTGCATTCGTGATGACTGATTCATCACTGGATGAAGTGATTGCCTTTCTAATTATGGAAAAGGAGAATGGGGGATTAAAAATAATAAGATAGTTAACTTCTCTGCTTCCATGTTGACTATTTAGTCAAACTTATGACACAACTTAATTTCTGCTAAATTACTACCATTAAATCATCTGACTGATGTAATGAAGGATAAAGCTTTATTAAACTATTGCATTCAGAACATGAAAGAAATAAATGTTGGTTCTCTCATAGTTCATCATGGACGGAGCATAACTAAGAGCTGCATAACTGGTGGTTTGGGTTACCTTACCCTAATTTTCACTCTTTGTGAGCAATCAGGAGTAAATTCCCATAGAAATGAGGAAATTCTACAACCAAAAAATCCTATTGGGAAGCATATGATTCAGAGAGTTGAATCATTTGTTGAATTTAGGGGTGGAAGAAGTGATAGACCCTTTACATAAGCTGTGGGGGAATTTACTTCTCACTCTGCATCACTACAAAATATTATGGACCAACTCATGATTCAACATATGGATATAGTAAATATTCAGAACCATATTAGAGAGATTGGAGCTAGAAATGCTTATAATGATGATTATTAGCAGAGGAGAATTCAACATGATATAGTTTTTTAGGATGCTATGGTGAGATATCTTAGAAGTGAATACAATGTGGAATTTCCTACTTTCCCCAACTTCACTCCTTATGCTCTTATTCATGAAGAAGAAGAAGAAGAAGATGATGATGATAAGGAATGCGATGAAGATTGATATTTTATGAAGTTAGTTTATTTGTTTGGTTGTGTGTTTGTTTGTATGTTGTTTGGATGTTATTTGGTTGACTTTTGAAACTATTGTAGTAAAAACTTTTATTTTGTGTTATGGATTTAAAATTATAATACTAATAGTATATTTTTATTTTCTTTCTACATTTTTATTATTTTTAGTTTTTGTTTCTATTTTTAATTCTCACCAAATTCTTTAGAATATATTATGTCTCATTTAATGCTTCAAAGCCTTTATCTATTTTTAAAGTTAGTACCTGTAGTATATTAGAGTCTAGTTTCATAGTCACAAATTCTCTACATGTTAGTTTTTATTTTCATGCATTTACTGCTTTCTTTCACCAACTAAATTTTGTGCTAGAACATTTTTAAAATACTTAAAAACTTAAGTTTGGGGGGAATAAAAATTTCTTTTAAAAGGAAGTAAACTAAATTTTTTTCCTTAAGTTACAATATTTTTAAAATTAATTTAACATGACCTGAGATATTAAGAATAAACTTTAAATGACTATACTTATGTTTATGAATATTATGGTAAATTTAGGTAAAATGTTTAATAATGAATGTCAATTCTAAAGTTAAACATATTTGGTATGATAAGATAAGACATTGTTTTTTCTATTTAAAGTAAAGGAAATTGTATTTTTGAAGTATTAAGAATTTTGGAGTTTCATGTAAGAAGAAAAGAATGAGACTTTATGAAAATCATAAACTAGTATGAATTTATAAAGTGAAGAAAGTAAGGAGTTTTGACTGTAAGAGGAGGATGGTGAAGTTCAAAACTTTTAAAAACTATCCAGATATTGTAATCCTCACTTGAAAAAGAAAAAAAGAAAAGAAAGGATTGAAAAGATCCGAAAAGAAAAAAAAGCAAAAAGAAGAGAAAAAAAAATAAAAAGAAAAGAAAAGAAAAATATGTGAGGAAAAACTTGAGGAGATGCCTAATAGAAAATTGGCTTCACTTGAATTAACTTAAGGAAAAAAAGCTTTATTACATTTTCTAAACTTATATTGGATTATTAGTAGCATTATTAGTAAGATTTTCATGAAGTTCTTTTTATATGAATATTCTAAATCTACTTGATGTTGCAATTCTTCTTGAAATAAATATAGATTCAAAAATCGTAAAATTGACTTAGTCTTAGAATTTTAATCTAAGTTATTAAGGATTTTTCTTAAATTTTACTATTTTATTTATTGAACTAAAGTATAGAAGTTATAAGTTAGTCTCTATTCTAAGTCATATGCTTTTATGTAGTAAAAGTGTCACTTGAGAACAAGTAACATTTAGGTATGGGGGATTTTGATACACCAAAATTATATGTAGTTTTAAGTGTATATTTTATGGTTATTTTTTATGATATTGCACTTTAAAGAAGGGTATTTTCATGTTTTTGTTGCAGGTATATCAATTTTAGACATTTGGAGCAAAAGTAGCAAAAAAGATGAAATTTGGAGCCAAAACAACAAATTTTTGAATTCTTGCGCAGGATGTGACGAATTGTTGCATGATGCTCCAGATTGGCGCTAGATGCACCATATTGGTTCCAGATGCACCAAAACCTAGAACTATGCGATATTCAGCAAACTGGCGCATGATGCACCATTTAATAGAGAGTTGGCGCATTATGCGCTAGATTTGACGCCAAATGTGCCAGACATAACTTTTGTAGATTAAGGTGGTTCGAGTTGAATTTTGCATTAATTTTAAAAGGGAAACATGTTCTAAAAACCCTTTGGAGTAATTTAATGCATTTAGACACTTTGGAAAGTTCTTTTATGAAGGGATATGTCTCTTGGATTAATGGACATGACTTTTAAATTCAAAAGAGTTGTCTTTTGGATAGAATTTTGGAGGGAATTTTAAATTTTTTTGGAGGGAGGCAGCCTTTGATAAAAGCGAGGGAAGTCTAGGGCTTCAAGAAAGAGGTGGTGTGGCATGAATGGGTGACAATGAGAGTTAGAGAAAGAGAGAGAAAGTCAAGGGCATGGAGATTTTCCTCAAGGATTGTAAGAGGAGAGGGAAGGTGAGAGATTTCTTCTTCATTATACTTATAAGAGAGAATTTGGAGAGATTGAAAGAGGAGAAAGGCTTGAAGAGAACTTCTAGGGATTTTCTTGGGAAGGATTGTGAGATAAGTTGTGTCATTTATTTCTTTTGTTTTGTAAACTTGTTTTTATATATGAAATTTGTGTTTTGTCGTATCCTTCTCATGAATTCTGAGTAGTCTTCTTTATTTTTCTCCCTACTTTAAGATATGGTTTTTTGAAGAATTGATTTTTGTTTTATATGGCTTTAAATGTCAATAATTTATGATTATTTGAACTTTGAACTTCATTACTTTAGGATCTGAGCAATTGAAATGTTAAAATGAGTTAAGAAACCTATGTTCTAAAAAGGCTATGATTTCTACAACATGGGGAGAATCACATTTGATTTAATGGGAGAGTATTTCATCCATGGGGTTGAGTGCAAATAAATAGGAAAATATACTTTGTTCGATGCAGAATTGGAGACTTTAAGGTGAAAGATTAAAATCCTCAATTTGGTCCAGTTGATTGGAAACTGATGCGAGATTGTTAGCCCTCAGTTGAAGGAGTAGTTGGAGCTCTGGAGAGGCAGTCGATGTCCTCCCAGCCTAACCATGAAATTAGGGACCAAACTCTGGTTTATTTAATTTTCTTTTTGCACTCGGAAGAGGGTAAAGAATATGATGGCTCCTATTTGACACAAAACAATTTTTAAATATATTTTTAAATGATTTTAATTTCTTCACAATCCATATACCATTGTAAATGGGAAGGATGCTTTCTTAAATTTGAACTTTCCATCACAAAAACTTTGTTAGTTTTTGTAAGTTTACTTTTAAAAGTTTAGCATTTAGCTTAGTTAACTTTGTTATTCAACTACATTTTAATTAGCATTCATTTGCTACTTAAAATTCAAACTTCACACCTTACTTTTTGTGGTCTTAAAATTGTACTTTACATTATAATTTTAAGAATTTACTTATAGATATTTCCAACTTTACTGTGGGATCAATATATAAGAATCTATTAGAGTTCTTTATTACTTGAGCGATGTGTATTCTTGCATTATTTTTAAAAGGGATTTGATAGTTTAAAGATTTTTAAAAGTTAAAACTATTTTAACTGAAGTTATTTTGTTAGGATTAATTTGCATATTCACTATTGTGTCTGCCATGTGTATTTTATAACATTAAAAAATATTTGCAAAATTAACACACTAAATCCACCAACATCAAAAGTTTACAAGATGAAATGTACATTGCGAAAAGATCCACCAAATGTGGAGTGAAGATGAAATTAAATTTTTTCCCTTAAAGCAATTGATTTGTACCTATGTTCGAGAAAAATAATCTTACTTTATTTCATATAAACTTTTGCTTTATTACATAAAAACTAACTGTGGTGTTATATCCCCATACTTGAAACAACACTCGAGAAATTGATAGATCAATGGACCTTTCATTAAAGTAAGACATGGGGTACTAGATTATACAAAAAGGATAGTTAAAAGAACTGTTTTGATGCTCGACCACATTAAAAGAAAGAAAACCGTGCATAAAGTTATGATGGTCAGTTGCACAAAAAGAAAGATGACCACACAAAGTGTTACAACACTTGATCACAATAAAAAAAGAAGACCATCCAAAGCGTTCTGACTCTCAGTCGCGTAGCTGGAGACTTAAAAATTTTGCTAATTCTTGAGTCAATTTCCAGAGGGTGTTATCAACCCAGTAGTGACAAAGCTTTGTGAAGGGAATTAAGAATACTTCCTTGAAAACTATAATCAACTACTTCTCTATGAGGTGTAGATTGATTAAATAAAATTTTGGGTTCCATCAAGTAAGAATCTGGTCGGCCTAAGAATTGACACCCAAGTGGCACCACAATGTCCTATCAATATGTCGTAATGAAATTAACTAAGATCAAGACTTAAGGAGAACAAGTACCAAGACTGAAAGGTCATATTTAATTAATGTACTCATTTGTTAAAAAAACTATTATGTATATTATCATGATTACATGTGAAAAAAAATTAAACCTAAGGATCTTTGGGAAGAGTGTTTGATGAACCTTTGACTACCACATTATCACTCTTATATTCATTTCATTTTTTAAATGTGGAAGGAGAGTCAAAAAGCCATTTGAACACAGTAATATCAGAATAATTAGGGTTGATCATCTGAACTCTCACAAATTTATCAAATATTAGTATTCAACTTGTGTATTAAGGAGTTCTTTAGGAGTTTTTA
Source organism: Phalaenopsis hybrid cultivar (assembly GCA_002079205.1). Lineage (NCBI taxonomy): Eukaryota > Viridiplantae > Streptophyta > Magnoliopsida > Asparagales > Orchidaceae > Phalaenopsis > Phalaenopsis hybrid cultivar. Next base: position 29,720 of record JXCR01137931.1, on the reverse strand, counting down.
CAATGGATATATAATGATTAAGTCAACAGTTTCTTCGTGGACTACAAATATATATATTTTGACGCTATCTCTAATTCCTCTCTTGCATCCTTCAGTTCAACCTCCACCTTGATCGCCCTTCTTCTTACCAGTTATACACTCTCCCAGCCTATTCTATCCTTCACCTCAGACTTTGCAGCTCTCTACCTCACGACCAAGCAGTGCGAGGTCAAATGGTGGGTTGAAGCATAGCTAAGAAGTTGAAATTGGTCCATCAATTGACAGTTTGGCTAGGTGAAGGTTATACATATGTTTCTCTAAGCCGACCAACTATAGAAAATCCATGATAGTAGAAGCATATTCAGCTGACTCAGAGTTCAATAGGAACTAGTCCCTTTCAGTGTTTTTCAGGCCCAAGCTAGAATCCAAATTTATGTAGAGCTTCGATCAATTCTTCTGTAATAGGGTCCAACGGTCCTGACCTCGTTCATATTTTCTTGGAGGCATAAGAAGGAAGGAATTAGACTCAAAAGCTACAATTTTGCCTTTTTACCTATGCTTTGCTTGCCCGTTAGACTTATGGCTCCCGTCTAAATATTCCTTCAAAACTTCATCCTCAACTGGTTAAGTTGGCGTCAAGGGTACCTTAACTCTCTTTGACAAAGGAATGAAACCAAAAATTGATGATGTGAAAATCTTTTATGTGGAAGGACAATCATATGAATTCTTGCTCTTCGACTGAAATGTAGAAGGATTTGGCTTATTTTGATGGTTGCCCCTTGAATCACTTAAATTCACTGAAGAAGGTTTCCATCCAATTCAATATAACTTATAAGTAATCATATTTTGAATAATTACTAAGGTTTTGGAGACCTAATGTATTAAATTTTAACATAGAGTGGTGCCTCTAGTCAGATCACCTTCCTATACTTCCCCATCCAACCTACTTAGAAAAGAGTCACCCGTTCTTTTCCTTTACCTTGGCTCCTTCCTCAAAAGCTGGACAACCTTATCCAACTGCCTATACTCTTGCACCACATCTGAGGTGGCCCATATCTCTAGTGTCATCGATCTATAATTGCTTGGATTCAACATCTGATTTATGGTCATTAGTATATTGAACTATATATAACTGCTTACATAGGATGAACAAATCCAATGACTTAAGTCAAGGCGACATCACTTTCTTTTTCTTATTAGGGCTACTAGTCTCCTTAGTTGTGATGTCCCCATAACCCCTTGAGAATCAAAATTTACATTCCTTTATGTTATTCTCCAAGTCAATTAGGTAAAACTTTTGGGTCGAGCCAAAAGCCACATACCCTTCTGTCTACATGCTGAAGAGAACACATGTGAGAACAGCTCCCATGACCACAAAATCTCCAATCAGTGCATGAAAACTTTGTAGGTCATGATATCCACAATAGAATTCAACTTGATCTAGGTGGGGATGACACCATAATTTTTCAAGATTGATCAAAGCTCCATAAAAAGGGGCAATTAAATCCCTCGCCAAAACTAATCCAGATAAAATATTAAATCATTCCCTAGATAGTCGATCACACAAACCTGTGCATCCACCCAATCAAGAATGACACTTGTGTCATACACATAAGTGTCGTTTAGAATTTCAACCTCAAAATCCATCAAGGTAAATCTTTTGGTTTCCCTTACTAGTTTAACCATGTTAGGTTAATACTGCAAGCCATAGAGCTCTAAGAGAAATCATGAAAAGAATCAAGTGAATGAAAAACATAAGTGTTTACCAAGTTTCCACTAAACCTTATACATAGAGTACGTGAAGAATTTGAAACGTGTCACACCCGGTGAAGTTAAAATTGGAGAAAGCCTGCAGAAATTTCAGAATGATAAAGCTGCCTAAATACTGAGGTATGATTTATATTTATGGTATTTTCTTTCCACCTTTATTTCATATTTAAAAAATTAAGTTTGGAGGACGGAAGAAAAAGATTAACTATTAGATGTCCTCTATTTCAATATTTTCAAAAATTATTTATATGATTTTATGCAGTAAATTTAATTCAGGTAACTATATTTTTGTAACTATTTTAATATTATGGTAGATTTAAAGAAATATTTTTGTAATGAAAATTAATTTGGTAACTTAAGATATTTAGTATAAGAGAAGAAGATTATAGTTAATTATTTAAAGTAAAGGAAACTATATTTTAAAGTATGAAGAATCTGGAATTTCAATTGAGAAGAAAAGATTGGATCTCAATGATGTAAAAGCTATGAAATATTTATAATGTAAGAAATGCTTTAAGTTTCAAATTTAGGGAAAGAAAAGTGAAGTTCAAAATCATTAAAGGCTATCTAGATATAGTAATCCTCACTTAAAAAAAAGGAAAAAAAAAGATTGAAAACAATCCCAGAAAAGAAAAGAAAAATATATAGGATTGAAAGCAATACAAATGAAAAGGAGAAAAGAAAAGAAAAACGAAAAAAATGAAAGTGAGGAGAATCTCAAGGAGATGCCTAATAAAAAATTGGCTTCACTGGACCTACCTAAAGGGAAAACTTGATTACATTCCTGAACTTATATTTATGGAATAGATCTTTTTACTAATAGAGTTCTCATGAAGTTTTTATCTTTTGGATATTCTAGTGACTTAATATTGCAATCTATAGTCATTCTTGAAATAAATATAAAGCTAGAACTCTTAAAACTTGATGACTAGATAATCTGATGGATACAGAGTTAATTCAATTACTTGAGTTTTTTCTGAAAATCTAACTATGATATTTATCTAAATCAAACTTATAGTGTTTCTGAATTAAAATATTACTGCAGTAGATCATAAATTGTATTTAGTACTAAAATTACTTGAGGACAAGTAATAGATAAGTTTTGGGGATTTTGATCAAAGGAAAATATGTTGAGATTTTCATACTTCTTTTATACTGTTTTTAATGATATTGCACTTTAAAGAAATATATTTTTGATGTTTTGTTGCAGGAATGATGAATTAGGGTCAATGGAGCAAAAATATGCAAAAAGGAGCGAATTTGGAGCAAAAAGAACCAAAATGTAGAAAAACTGCACTAGGGCGCCGACGAAGCCCTCGAGGCCGCCGACGACGAGAATTTCCAAAGGCTATGGGACAAATTTTCTAGAAGGTTTCCGACGGCGCCATCGAGGCCGCCGACAGCAGGATCGACGGTTAGGTGACAAGTACAATGGATAAGACCGGATTTTGGAGGGGTGTGTAAGCAACTCTTGAGAAAACTCATCCATATCTTTAAAGAGAACATTTTTGGCTGAAAATGAAGAGAAGATAGAGAGGAGAAGGAAGAATAGAAGAGAAGAGGAGCAGACTTTTGTAGACCGAAAGGTTAGATAGGTTCCATTTGAGCTTGCTAGAGTGTGTAATTGTGAGGAATTCTTCGAGAAATTGTAAGAGTGGAGGGAAAGTGAGATATTTCTTCCTCCTTGCTACTTCAAAGAGGAATTTTGTGTGCTGTAAAGAAAGGAAGAGATTCAGAGGAACTTCAAGGAGTGTTCTTAGGGAGAAATTTAGAGATAACTTATTTACTTTTTATAGTTTGTATGACTTTGATAACATTTATGAATTCCAAGTTGTGTTGTGCTTTCCCCAGGAGTTATGAGTAGTTTTCTCTGTCTTTCTCCTTGTCTCGAGATTTGTGAAATGATGATTTGAATTGGTGAAGCCATAAAAATGTTTAAGAAATTGTGATGATCTTTTCACTTTGATTTTAATTTACTTTCAATTGATTTGAATTGGTGAAGCCATGAAAATGTTTAAGAAATTGTGATGATCTTTTAACTTCAATCTTTGAATTGGTGAAATCATGAAAATGTTTAAGAAATTGTGATGATCTTTTCACTTCGATCTTGATTTACTTTCAATATGACCAATTGATTTGTTAAAATATGTTGAGTTTTACAACTAAAGTGAAGATTACATCCAAGATTCAGGGAGGTCAAAGCCCTTGGAAGTTGGGTGCAAATGAATAGGGAAATATTACTGTCGGGCATAAAATTGGAGATTTTAGAGTGACAGACTAAAATCCCCAATTCGATCCTATCGTTTGGGTGCTGATGTGTAGATGTTAGCCCTCAGGTGAGGGGAATGTAGGAGCTCCAAAGTGAGAGTCGGTATCCTCCCAGCCTAACCGCAGAATCAGTCCCCAAGCATATGATTAGTCAATGTTCTTTATGCCTGGACCAAAAAGTAAAAAATAGGTATGCTTCTATTCGGCACAATATAATTGAACTAATTCATTTTATCCATTCACTACAATTTCTTGGCAAGGAGAAGGATGTTTTCTTATATATTGAATATCACAATTAAACGTTATTCTCTCTCATTAGTTACTATCCAAAATTATCTACTTATTTCAATTGCCTATTAGGGACAGATAAGCAACTTGAACGTCGTTGTAGTTGAAGTATTACTTTTTTACTAAATCTTAGTCCGTAGTATTCTATTTCTCCCTGTGGGATCGATATCTAGGACTCCATTAGAGCCCTATTACTTGAGCGATACTTATACTTGCATTGACAATCAACTTTAACATTATTAAATATTATATCTATACATCTTTATTAAATCAAACATATGTAAAGTCGCAGTCAAGTTTTTGGCATCGTTGCTTGAATTTAAATCTTCTAGTAGCGTCATCAAATTCTTGTAATCGTTAATTTACAAAAAGGTCGGTCAAGTTTTTTGCGTCGTTGCCGGGGAGAATTTTAGGAATAACAGACATATTAGAATTATTAAAAAATTTTTACTTAAATTGCAACGTATCTATATATTTATATATTTATTTTTATATTTTTATTTTTAATTATATTACTGAGTACTAATTTTAAATTGTATGCGCAAATTTGGACCTGAAAATCTTATACCATCGATTCAGAATTAGAACGAACTGTTAGCAAAATTAGAAAATTGAAAAGAAAACCTAAAAATTGTGATACAATGGAAAACATTATGAATGAACACCAACCTAGACCCTTAAGAGATTATGCAAATCCTACAGTAAATGAAATTCACTTATCTCTCCAAAATCTTGATGTAGCTGCTAATTCATTTGAGCTTAAAACTGCTATTATCCAAATGGTACAAAATAATCAATTTGGAGGTACACCAAATGAAGATCCTAACTTACACCTTGCTAGCTTTTTAGAACTATGTGCTACTTTTAAATATGATAGAGTCTCAAACGATGTTATTTGACTTAGACTTTTTCCTTTTTCACTGAGGGATAAGGGTAAGATGTGGTTAAATCATTAGCACCTGGATCTCTAGAAATTGGGGAGAACTGTCACAGAAATTTCTATTTAAATATTTCCCTCCATCCAAAACTGCTAAACTAAGAAATGAGATAACAGAACTTTCACAGAAATTTCTATCCAAATATTTCCCTCCATCCGAAACTGCTAAACTTAGAAATGACATAACATCACTTTCACAGAAATTTATATCCAAATATTTCCCTCCACCCAAAACTGCTAAACTTAGAAATGACATAACATCGTTCTGTCAGATTGATGGAGAGTCAATATATGAAGCTTGAGAGAGATTTAAAGATCTTCTTAGGAAATATGTCAAATTGATGGAGAGTCAATATATGAAGCTTGGGAGAGATTTAAAGATCTTATTAGGAAATGTTAATTTATGGAGAGTCAATATATGAAGCTTGAGAGAGATTTAAAGATCTTCTTAGGAAATGTCCTCATTCGTTACCAGACTGGTTAATAATTCAAACCTTTTATAATGGATTAGTGGGATCTCTTAGACCGATTATAGATGCTGCGGCTGGTGGCACTTCAATGTCAAAACCTTTTGATGAGGCTTATTCATTAATAGAAGAAATGACTACCAACAATTTTCAATGGCCCTCTGAGCGGGTAAATCCTAAAAGAGTAGCTAGCATCCATGATTCTGATGCAATATCTATATTAGCTTCACAGATTGCTGCAATATCAAAGAAATTAGATCATTATGGGATGAATTATTCTTCAACACCTCCTATGATGGAAGAAAATTCATCGAGACAATTTGTGGATGTTCAACCTTCATATGAAACCTTAAATGCTATTACTAGACCCAATAACCCATACTCGAACTATTATAACCCAGGTTGGAACAATCATCCAAATCTTAATTGGAATAACAATTTTTCGACAAATCAACATGGGCAAACAACTCAGTGAACCCATTAGGAAATTCATCCAACCAAGGAAATGTTAACTATAAACCTTTTTATCCTCAATGATTTAACAGTAATACTCAAATTAAGGAGAAGAAGTTTTCTATGGAAGAGCTGATAGTAAACATGGTTCAACATATACAGAATCAAGGAAATCAAAGTATCTATGGAAGAGCTGATATTAAACATGGGTCAACAATTATAGAATCAAGGAAATCAATTATAGATTCAAGGAAATCAATTACAACATCAAGGAACTGCTATTAAGAATATTGAGAACCAATTAAGGGGAAGAGCTGATATTAAACATGGGTCAACAATTGCAGAATCAAGGAAATCAATTACAAATTATAGAGCTGATATTAAACATGGGTCAACAATTACAGAATCAAGGAAATCAATTACAAATTCATGAAATTACAAAATCAAGGAACTGCTATTAAGAATATTGAGAACCAATTAGGGCATATTGCTACTTTACTTAGAAATCAAGGAACTGCTATTAAGGAGAACCAATTAGGGCATATCGCTACTGTACTTAGTAACCGAACAATAGGAACTTTTCCGAGCACTGTAGAACCAAATCCTAAAGATCAAGGAAAAGAACAAATCAAGGCGATTCAATTATGAAGTGGAAAAGAATTAGAGACAAGAGTACAAAAGAAATAGAAAATGAAAAAGAAAAAGTGGATACCGAAAAAGAAAAGGATCATGAATACCTAGATTTAGAGTATCCATTTACTCCAATGAAAGTTACCGTGGAAAAACCTCCACCACCGTTTACTCAAAGACTGAACCAACATAAACAGAATAAATAATTTTCAAAATTTTTGGAAATTCTTAAGCAGTTAACGGTGAATATTCCCTTCGTAGAAGCTTTAATGNTTTACTAGTCCTTTTGGAACTTTTGCGTTTAGAAGAATGCCTTTTGGATCATGTAATGCTCCTGCAACATTCTAGAGATGTATGATGTCTACATTTTGTAAGATAATTGACGATGGGCTGGAAGTATTTATGGATGATTTCTCTGTATTTGGAATATCATTTGACGCATGCTTAATTTAACTTAAAAAAGTTTTAGAGTTATGCGAAAGAACTAATTTAGTTCTAAATTGGGAGAAAAGTCAATTTATGGTTGCAGGAGGAATTGTGTTAGGGCATAAAATTTCAGAAAATGGTTTGGAAATGGACCCTACAAAAATCCAAGTTATATCTAAACTAACACCTCCTACTAGTGTAAGAGAAGTTAGAAGTTTTATGGGACATGTTGGTTTTTACAGGCGTTTTATTAAGGATTTCTCAAAAGTTACTAAACCTCTATGCCAACTTTTAGAAAAGGACAATAAATTTGAGCTTACTGAAAGCTGTTTAAATGCCTTTGAACTATTAAAAGAAAAATTAATCACGGCCCTAATTACAGTTTCACCTAATTGGGAGAAACCATTTGAGTTGATGTGTGATGCTAGTGATTGTGCTATTAGAGCTGTCCTTGGACAAATGTTTGAAAAGATTTTTAAGATGATATACTATGCTAGTAAAACTCTTAATGATGCTTAAATTAACTATATTGTTACTAAAAAAGAGCTACTAGCTATCGTATATGCTTTAGATAAATTTTGATCTTATTTAATTGGAGCTAAATGTGTTGTGCACACTGATCACTCAGCTATTAAATATCTAATGCAAAATAAAGATGACAAACCAAGGTT
>JXCR01137927.1:0-65693 GCA_002079205.1 Phalaenopsis hybrid cultivar | reverse complement strand
CAGATTAAACAGTTTAGCATCAGATAATATATAAGCAGGAATGAAAATTTAAATAACATGCTTGCAGGAATTTTTACATCCTAATTATACAAGTATAAAACTAAAAACGTGAGTAAAACTAATTTTTGATCAAATTTTCTAACATTTTTAGTTTAGTTTAACATGTAGAGATTCAAATAGACTTCTAAACAGTGGGTATAAAAGCAAACAACACACAAACATGATAAAAGAAAAATATAGGGTAGCAGCTTCTAAATTTCAAGTTTAAGATCTAAGCTAGCAAGATTTTCTACTTCGTAACAGATATGAAATTAAGTTAAGTTCTAAACTAGCTAAATCACAGTACTAAACACAAAACAACAACAACTACCCTAAAATTTAAAAATAAAATGAAATACCATCTAACACAACAATCACAACAACAATAGAACATAAAAATTCAAAACACAACATAAATCATAGTCCAAAAACAACATAAAGATGCAAATGTAGAAAGCTCATACCACATAGTTCACATCATATTACAATCATAAAATGAATCTCTCAGCCCTACTCTTCATCCTCAGAATCACCGCTGTACCATTTCCTTGCAAGCTTATAATCAGGATATCGAGGATATGGAGGAAATTGCACTCCTGGTTCACCTCTAATCAAGCTCTCCAAAGATGAGCAAAATTTCTCTTCATAATCACTCATCCTTCTATTATAACTATTAGTATGATCTACAATACACTCTAAATTTTGTACCTTAACAGCGGTAAAATTGATATTATCCATCATCTTTTGCAATAACTCATCCTGAGTCTTGGTATCACCTCTAGATGTAGAAGCACATGAAGTAGATGGTCGTGATGAAGATGCATCAAAGGTAGATGCAGCAGACGTCTCTAATCCATAACTTTTGGAAAATTCTTCTCTCCAGCCAAACATCGAATGCTCAGAATAAGTCTTCACATTCACCTTCATGATGGGCTTTAGAGGTAAAAAAACTTCCTCCCAACTATAATACTTCACTCCAGCCTGCTCGCATAATGAAAATATCAAGGAAGCAAATCTCATACCTGCAGTAGTAGCAGCAGTAGCTGAACTGATGATAGTGTGATAGATCAAAGCCCCTATGTTGATGGGCTTTCCCTCCTAAATACGATAATTCAATGTTGCTCTCTCTCTGGTCACTTCACTGAGATGATTGGTCGGAAGCAGACGAGCAAAAATGAAATAATGTAAGGCCATTGAAGGTGCACATAACTTTGAAGTTAAGAAATTTACTATTCTCTCATTGGTAATCTTCCAAAGTCCTCTCCCAATAGTCAAATATGAAATAATCTCATCTAACTCCACTTCCGTAGGACAATAATTCACATAAAAACATAAAGTCTCTGGTGGTAAATGGTAAAACAAGTTAACTACCTCTGGAGTAAAATGTACCAACTTCCTTCGAACCATAACTCGATTGTCCTCAGCCTCTGGGAGATTTGCATAAAACTCCCTTACAATAGAAATCACTGCGATTGCAGAGAAACAACAAAGTTGTTCCCACTGTCGGCGGACTATCAGGTCTTCTACTTCTCCACCTGGACTTTTAAAACATCATGGTGGAGAAGTAGAAGACCTGATTTAAAACATCGCTTAAAGAATCAATTTTCGTGACTGTAGAGCATCACTATATCGATCCTGAGCTTTTGAACTAACAAATTTGCTCGAATCAAATGGGCTCTTTCCTCTGCTCCTCTTCATTCTTGGTGTCATTCTACAAATTTGATAAATTCCAAAAATAACTTTAAAATTCTAGTTTAAATTACTAAACTAAACTTCCAAAAGCACTAACTCAACTTCCCAAGCAATTTCCATAGATTTTTCCTCACTTTTCACCATGTATAGTAAATTTTCAAAATCTTCCAAATGTGCTTAAAATATATGGTGAAAATCCAAAATTTTTGCATAGAAGCAAAGCTCTTACCTTCAGGAACTTGGATCTAGCAAATCTCACTCGATTCCACTAAGGAATCTTCAAATTACACTTGCCCTTGCCCTTAAAATCGTGAACTTGAGTTGGGGAACACGATAGGAGGCATTAAAAATGGTATTTTTGGACTTAAAGTTCACTTTTAACCGTTCGAGAAACGGTTTTCGTGAACCGGCACTTAAGCGTGGGTAAGTGGCGCTTAGGCACCTGCCTCTTGGGTTGGCTCATGCTTGAGCGCGAGATGTGGCGTTTAGGCACCAGTGCACAATTTTTGAAATTTTTTAATTTCAAGTAAAATGCACTATTATTCTAAGTAAACCACCCCTTAATGGTCTCATAGCACTTAAATGACTATTTTTACTTCTTATAACTCCCTTCTCTATCAAAATTCTCCATAATAATTAATTAAATTCGAGGCTAAAATAACACAAATTTTCACAAAAATAAACTTATATTAATTCACAAATAAGTACAAACACATTTCACACTTAGTTCTCTCTCCAAACAGTCTTGGCTGAGAAAATTTTCCCAAGTACAGAACACTTAACAAATTTACAATTACACACATAAGTGATACAAACACTAAACACAAGACATAAACACTAACACACTTTAAAACATGACTCCAAACACAATTCCTAACACTTTATGCCACTCTTCATTAGAAGGAACAAATTCTTATCTCTCAATAGTCTCTCCAGGAATATATAATTGATAAAATGGACGGTGGTGACGAGCTCTAATACTATTATCTTCGATCCACTTTTGCTTAAGGAACATCCCCTTATCCGCTTCCTTTACATAACTGGTATGGCTAAATTGCATTCTAAGTTGCCACCCAATATGTTCTAGATGAGCATGCAATTCAAGCACCTTAGTGTCTAATACAAATATAGTATTCTCCATTTGGTAGATTTTCTCTGATATCCCTTCAATACTAACGGCTAAGAAACTGTTATACATCTCCTGTGCACTTTTACTAATGAACTTATTCTTCATGACTTCTTCCTTCTTCTTCAAATCCATCTCCCATGAAGATATTTTCTCTAAATCTCTCTCTTTCTTAGACTTTTAGGGATAAAAATAATCTTGAGTGAAATTCCTTCACAAACTCCATCTATTTATAGGCCTAATTCCCCCTCATAACTTCTAGACATGACTAGAAATTGCGAAGACACCTTTATTCCTACTAAATTGCAGTTATACCTTCTAGAAATCAAAATTTGCACATGTTATTAAACTGCCGCGCTTAAGCATTGGATCTGGCGCTTAAGCGCCAGTGCACATTTTTGTACCAGTCAACTTATTGTCCAAATTCTTATTCTAACATGTCTAAGTCACTAAATAAAGTATTAAAATCATTACTAGCACATAATAAACTCAAAAATACTACCCCAAATTTCTTAATCAAACTCAAAACAATAATGAAAGCAAAAACACACTAATAACTATGGGTTGTCTCCCACAAAGCGCTTGGTTTTACGTCGTCAGCCCGACATAACCAGTGCTCATTCTGGTTGACCCAACATCATTCCATCATTATATTTATGTTGATCCCATATATAATAAGGTTTCAGTCTATGTCCATTCACTTTAAAATTTTTCTCAAAATTAGGATCTTTAATATCCACAGCTTCATAAGGATAAACTTTTATCACAACAAATTGGCCCATCCACCTAGACTTAAGTTTGCCTGGAAATAATCTTAACCTTGCATAATATAGCAAAACTTGTTGCCCAGGTTGAAAATATTTAGTAAGAATCTTTCGATCATGCCACATGTTCATCTTTTCTTTATAAATCTTAGCACTCTCATAAGATTCATTCCTTATTTCTTCAAACTCATTTAATTGTAACAATCTTTTTTCACCAGCATATTTTAAATTATAATTGACTCTTTAATAGTTTAATTGTAACAATCTTTTATTACCAACATCTTTCAAATTATAATTGAACTCTTCAATCACTCAAATAATGCTTTATGCTCAAGTTCAACTGGTAAGTGATAAGCTTTCCCAAATATTAGCCTATATGGGAACATTCTTGCTTTATGCTCAAGTTCAACTAGTAAGTGACAAGCTTTCCCAAATATTAGCCTATATGGGGATATTCTTATAGGAGTTCTATATGCAGTTTTTGAATAGTTTTGAAGACTAGCTAGGCAGGGAAGATACTAGTTCTCACTTTAGAGTTCCCTCGATTCCCTCCACCTGGGGGCTAACAATCTTGTATCAAAACCTAAAACAATAAACCAAGTTGGGGGCTTTAACTTATCACTTTAAAGTCCTCTAACTCTACACCCATCAATGAATATTTCCCCATTTATTTGCACTCAATCATATGAACTACGTTCTCATTCATACAACCTTATGTGATTCTTTCCAATTGTTGACTGAGACAATACCAGCCCGGTTCTTACATGTTCTCACAACAAATTTTAACATCTGGATTGGCCAAATCAAGAAGTAAATGAAGTGCATGGATTTAAATCATCACAACTTCTTTCATCATTAAAGATCAATACTCTCCACAACTTCCATCTAAAACTTAATTACTTATCATTTTAAGAAGAAAGATAAAGAAAACTACTCAGAATCCATGGAGAAAACAAAACCACACTTTAGTTTCAAAGAAGAAATCATTGTCAAACCAACAACAAGTCTTGATTAAAACTAAAAGTAATCTAAAACAAAAAGATAAAAACTTATCTCAAGTCCTCCACCAAACTCTCGAAGTTTCTTTGAATCTTCTCTCTTTTACAATCACTCAAAACAAAATAACAAAAATGATAAAGTAAATAAAAAGTTGTTCCTGAAAATATCTCCAAACTAACTCCCTAGAAAATAGCTTTCAAAACTTGCCAATATTTTTAGGACTCTTTTCAAAGTCCTCTCTTCTTTCTTTTATAGTTTTCCAAGAGGTTCCTTGGGATCTCTTTAAAATGTGTATTGATTTGATGTATTTGCCCAAGAGATGCATCATTTCGTGATAATTTTCGTCCATGGTGGTTACAACCACCTATTAAGCCAATGAGTGCCTCAAAACCCCATTCGAAATTCGTGAAAACCAATTTTAATCGTCTAGTAACTGCCACTGACGCTTAAGGGTGGGATCTCGGTGCTTAGGCGCGACCTTCTCTGTTTAACCAGCGCTTAAGCGCCGGATTTGGCGCTTAGACGCCAAAACTCTTTTGCATAATTTTTAACATTTTTGCTCCAAATTTGATCCTTTTTCACTCCTTTAAGCATTTTTTCCATTTTTACTTATATCTACGAGAAAAACACAAAAATACCTTCCATTAAAGCACAATATCTAAAAAATAGGTATAAAAATGTGTCTAAAAACACTATATTTTAGGTGTATCAAGTATCTGTTAATTGCATTAATAATCTGCCCCACTTGGTTTTCTATATTTCTTATTGTGACCTCTTGATTTTCCAATTTTCTTGTCATTTGAATCACAACCTCTTCTAACATTAATTCCTTCTCCTCATCCTGTGGGTTAGAGATAAATTGAGGATGATTATTAATTGAGTTAATAATCTACCTCAGATGGTTTTCCATATTCCTTATTGCGGTCCATTGACCCTCCAGCTCACTCTCCACTTGAATAACAACCTCTTCAAATAAATCATTCTCCTCATTCTAGGGGTTGAAGTTAAAATTATGATGAAAAGAGAGTTCATCGTTATAATAGCCATGATCATTCCAACTACATGTCCAATTAAATTGATTATCTTCCCAAAATTAGTTTTCTCCTAAAAAATTATTATTCCTATTAAAATTCAAATAATTTTACCAACCTGGATTGTAATAATCTGTATAAAAATTATGTATCTCGTGGTTATTTTCAATCAATTGTCCAAATGATTTTTCCTCAATAATTGAGGTTCCTTGAGGATATCTTTCTATGTATCTAACTTCCTCTCAATATCTGCAAGCTGAGAAATTAAAATTGTAAGAATATCTTCTTGAAAATTTGCCAGTCTCTGAGGGGTTCATTCTTTCAAAGCTAATAACATTATAATCCAAATCTGAATGATCCACCATCTCTACATTAAATTCATAGTATCTTTTCAAATCTCTCCTAAAAGTTCTCTCCAAATCTGACTTATAAAATTCAAGGTCAGCAGCTCCTGAACTACGCATACAAATCTAAAGACTTAACTAACAGGAAAGATATCAAAAATATTTTTTGTATTTTGGATTTTCATTAAAATAAACATACAATAATTAAACACACTATATAATAATACTATAAATTCCAAATCTAAGTCTTATAAGTTTAACTAAAATTCTCCTAAAGTTCTTACCGAAGCTTCCCGACAATTGCACCAAAACTTGATGCAGGTGGATTTAGTGTGTTAGTTTTGTAAATATTTTTCAATATTACAAAATACACACAACAGATACAATAACAAATATGCAAATTAATCCCAGCAAAAAATAACTTCAGTGAAAATAGTTTTATCTTTTAAAAATCTTTAAAATGCCAAATCCCTTTTAAAAATAATGCAAGTATATGTATTTTTCAAGTAATCAAGAGCTCTAATGGAGTCCCAAATATCGATCTCACAGGGAAGTTGGAAATGCATATAAGTAAATTCTTAAGATTATAATGTATACTATAAATTTTTAAACTTCAAAAAGTAAAGTGCTAAATTTAAATATTAAATACTAGAGTGAATGCTAATTAAGATGCAGTTGAAAGACAAAATTAAATAAATTAAACTCAAAATTTTTAAAAGTAAACTTATGAAAACTAAACAAAGTTTTTTTTTTATGAAAAGTTCAAATTTAAGAAAGCATTCTCCATCTTTACAACGAGTATATGAATTGTGAAGAAATTAAAATCATTTGAAAATATATATATAAACTGTTTTATGCCAAATAGAAGCAATCATATTTTTTACCCTCTTCCGAGTGCGTAAAGAAAATTGACTAATCCAGAATTTGTTCCCTAAAACCGTGGTTAGGCTAGGAGAATACCGTCTTCCACTCTAGAGCTCCCACTACTCCCTCACCTAAGGGCTAACAATCTCACATCAGTTTCCAATCAACTGGACCAAATTGGAGATTTTAATCAGTCATCTTAAAATCTCCAATTCTGCATCCAACAAAATATATTTCCCTATTTACTTGCACCCAACTCCATGGATGACATATTCTCCTATGAAATCAAATGTGATTGTCCCCATGTACTAGAAATCATAACCCTTTCAAAACATATGTTTCTTAACATTTTAACATTTCAATTGACAAGATCAAAAAGTAAATGAAGATTAGAGTTCAAATCATCACAAGCTATTGACATTTAAAATCATATAAAACAAAATCAATTTTTCACAAAACCATATCTCAAAGTAGGGAGAAGGATAAAGAAGACTACTCAGAATTCATGAGAATGATACAACAAAACACGAATTTCATATATAAAAATAAGTTTACAAAATAAAAGAAAAAAAGACACAACTTATCTCATAATCCTTCTCAAGAAAATCCCTAGAAGTTCACTTCAAGCCTTTCTCTCTTTACAAGCACTCCAATTCTTTCTTAGAAGTGTAATGAAGAAGAAATATAACTCCTTCCCTCTCCTCTTACAATCCTTGAAGAAAATTTCCAAGCCCTTGACTTGTCTCTTTGTCTATCTCTTCTTTTTGCCTGCCTTCACACGCTACACACACACACACACACACACTCCACTCAACCTTATGTCCCTCTCTTTAAGCCCTAAACTTCCCTCTCTTTTATAAAAGGGTGCCTCCCTCCAAAAAGAATTCAAAATTTCCTCCAAAGTTCTATCCAAAAGTCAACTATTTTGAATTCAAAAGACATGTCCATTGATTCAAGATATATATTCCTTCATAAAAGAACCTTCCAAAGTGTCTTGATGTATTGAATCACTCCAAGAGGTGTTTAGAACAAATGTCCCTTTGAAAATTCGTGCAAAATTCATTCAGAATCACCTTAATCCGCAAAAAGTCACTCTAGCACATCATGCTCTAGTTCTCTGGATTTTGACACATCTGACACCAGTTTGGCGCATCATGAGCCACTCTGCAGCAGCTCCACCATTTTGCTTCGTTTGGCTCTATTTCAGCTCCGTTTTGCCCCTTTTAAGTTGTGTTTTGCTTCTAACAAATATTCTTACAAAATAAGCATGAAAATAAGGTTTCTTTAAAGTATAATTTCATTCAAAAATATTTAAGAAATGTAATTTAGATTAAGCATAGAAAGACATATCGAAATATGTCCAGTCAGAATTTTCTTTCTTGCTCATTTTTTACTCCAAATCTACATCATTTTTTCTTCATTTTCTTCAAAAGTTCATTTCTTGTACGTGAAACCAAAAATATGCAAAATATCTTCCTTTAAAGTGTAATATCATTAAAAACCCTAAAAATGAGCATAAAATATATATATGAAAAAGTAGATAATTTTTAGGTGTATTAATAGACACACACAATATGCATAAATCAAGTATTTTGAGGATCAAACCTCAAAGTCACAGACGCCCAGTTTATTATGCAATGAAAGAAATGAAACAAATGATTCAAGCAGATGCAACATAAGTGATGACCCTAAACAACATAAATGATATCATGATGGCACATGTGTTAAGCCACCCCGCCAAACACTTCAAATAATACTACACGTGCATGCATACAAGTGCAAACATAGATTAGAAGAAACACAACCAAAACACTATGTAAATAGTGATGTGGTAATGATACTCTGATCAGAGGAAAACAAGGGCAACACCATGATGTTGTTAGTATGACACCTTAGAGCCAGACTTTGTTTTCCTTAGACATAGTGTTGGACAATGTTGACATAGTACACACAATATACCCTATTACTCTTAATTTGGGGCATGAAAAAACTATCTATCTTCACACCTCACAAGGAAAGCTAAAAGATGCAAGGGAGATATAACTAATAACTCGATATCAATGAATTCACTATAAAACTTAGTCGGTCTAGTAAAAAACATGTAGATTGCTACTTCCATTAAGATATGAAACCAATAATTAGGATAAAAAACACTAAGCCATTAGCTTATAAAGGTTAGAGGCTTACATTGATTTAGCATAATCAATCTTGACTAGTGTGTTATTCGAGAAAGTGAAGCCCGCAATCTCGATGAGGGAGTGAAAAACTGTGTTCATGGTAGGGGCCCCTAAATCCTCAACCTATAAAGGTTAGAGACTTAACCTTATTTAGCATATTCAAATCAAATCAGACAAAAATATACTTGTGATCATTGCACTATGAAAAACACAATGCATTGATTATGCATCTACAAGAGAAAAAGTTCTCAGATAGTCTTAGCACCAAGAAATCGAAGGTGGCACTATAGTGCTAGGACCATAGCATAATGTTGTAGCTTTATCAACATAGCCATGGAACCTAGCTAAATAGGCTCAAGGCCTAGGGCCATGATGCTAAAAATAGCTCCATGATTTTCAACCTAAATGAGATTGTTACATAGGATCAACACCATGGATATTGGTTAAATTAGACTTAACATCTTAAGGTCTCATGTTCACAGCCATGAATACGATATCATAGATTTCAGTTAATCAAGCTTATAGCTTGGTGTTATTGTGTTGGTAGATAATGCCATGATTCTAAGCTAATTGAGAAAAATAAACACATTTATATGCAAAATAATGTTGTAACATTATTCAAATTAGCGACATGACATCACAACAACACATTTATATTGCAAAATATTGTTGTAGCATTATTCAAATTAGTGGCATGACACTGGAAAATCAGAAGGTAGAATTGAGATGTTGAACCCAAAAAATGGGTATAGGGTCCCAATACAATGAGAGTGGCATTATGGTGCTATAAAGTGGTTTACTCCACTCGGTTACAAAGAAAATGAGAGGTTAGTGGGGAGGCACCTATCTTACTGGCATTCTATAATAACATTATCTCCTAGCTCTCTAAAAATATCTTAAGGCTATAAAGAAGAGAAAATTAAGGAGAAAGTTGATGGATTCTCACATACACTATGTTTAGAGTCAAACCACTCACTTTTTCTTGGCTTTGCTTCTTCCATAACCACTCTACATAATCACACTATACCATTCACAATCCAAATTAATGTCAATGATGAACTTTCTTTTAGTACAAGACGAAATAAAGCGAAGGAGAGGCTCTAAGAAATCAAGGGAGAGAAAGGACGGGCTGGACAATGACCAAATTTTTTAACCTCTAGGGCAGTTGTGGGCCACCTCTTTATAGAGAAAACTGTAGCCTTACACAGTGGGCTATGCTTACAATGTTGTTAATGTGTCAGTGCTCATCAAATGATCGAGTGATGACCACATCACATCATGCTTATATGTTCAAATGTCTGTCATTTTGTTTGGAACCATAGGACTAGTCAAATGTGGCACTGTGACCCTACTGACATGATAAGGGGCATTGGCTAATTGAATAATGGTTTGTTTTACATCATGTCAACATGGATCAAACATTGATTTGCAATCATTTTATGCAACATCGTGATGCCAGATAGTGGTGGCACTTTGGTGTTGCTGATGATGTAGTGCTACATCAACATCAATCATTTCATCTTTTTCAATCTATTAATGTCATTGGGATTGGGGGCACTAAATTTACCAACACATGGGGCAGTATGGCGCCAATGATGAGCATTGCAAATATTTTGAATTATCAATTGATAGTAGCATAGAAGTGGTAGAGTGCAATGCCACGACACTATCATTTCAACCTGAGGCATTTAAAAAAGAAAAAAAACCTACAATGTTTTAGTGTCGGGTTTAGTGCAATGACACCATTTACAAGCATTATGATGTTAATGACCTGTGTTGTAGCTCCAATCCTAGAACATGAGAGGTTCCAAGAGGGGAATATTCGATGTTGTGGCACCAAAATGCTAGTACCATAATGCTTTTCATGAGCACTACGATGTTGGGCGAAGGTGTTGTAGCACTGGAGCTGACCAGAGAGGTTTTAAGACAAAAATTCTTGAGTGTCACAATGTCCCTTAAGCAGAGTAGTGGCTCTAAGAAGATGGAATTGTGGTGCTACTGAGTGGTTTAATGCATCATACTTAAGCATTTTTGAAAAGTCTATGAAAATGTGAGCATAATCACAAATAATTATAACACATCCTAAAATATTTGAAACAATATAAACATGACAAAATGAAATGCCATTAAACTTGAAAGGCTCATACATGAATTATTAATAAAAAATTTGAAGATACACAAAAAGAGTAATAAATGTAAGAAAAAAATAAAGGGGCTTAGTACACCTACATATCTTCTTATGTGTCATCATCATCATCATCATCATCACTATTGTCATTTTCAACCAAGCTCGCTCTACCAAGTCTCCAAAATAAAGAAGTAGGGAGGACGTTCAGGGAAGCCTGCCTGACCGTTCTAAAATTTTGCCAAAAAATTAGGTCCTACCACAAACTGTTGTTGGTGTTTATTTTCGATATGGTTCATGTAGCCGCCCAGAGAATGGGGGCGAGAAGAGGTTGTAGGAGGAAAAAAGGTGACCAAATCATCTGGACCCTTTTGGGGTTGAATACTAACTTATGTAATGGTATATTTGGGGTAAATTTTATCCTACCCTTGCTTACCCTTCACCCTGACATTAATACATAAAGAATAAATAAGGTTCAAGTGACCAATATCATCAATCAGACTACCTTGAGCCATATAAAAAAAGATATTAGAGATAACATAACTGATGTCATTTGTGAACTCTTTTCAGATGGCATAACTTAATATTACATGTTCTCTTGTTACCTTATTCATCTCCGAGCTAGGTAACAACCTAGCTGATATAAGTGAGTGTTAGAATTTTGATTCCCTAGTTAGAGCCATGGCATGGAAGTTTAAATTATTCCCTCCCGCTCTTTTTTTAGGTTTTGAAATTAAAAAAAGTCAAATATCAAAGGATTTTACTAAATTCTAGCTCATCCTCAATATAGCAATCAAAGATGTATTCAGCTATGTTGTATACAACATTAATATAGGAGCAATCAAAGTGACCCAATTTCTCTCTAATGATTCCTTATATTTTATGTGCTCCTTGGCGTTTTCTAAGAATTTTAAAGCTATAGGAAGTGGAATTAGGTTTCATCATGAAATACTCACTGCCTTGATTTATAATGGTGTGCCCGATTGGGCCACACGGGTTTAAGAAACCCTACTCAGGTATCAAATTTTGTGATTAAGAGCTTCTTCATACACTGACTATGCTTCAAAACTCACTAAGTTTGTATTGTCCAAGCTTTCCATAGTTATTTTCTTCTCTTTTACTTTATGGGTGGATGTTATAGGATAATTGAATCCTATTGTAGTAGGGCGCTGAAAAATAATTAATTGAATATGTAAAAGGCAAGGTTTGAATGGCCTAAGATTTTTCCTTGAGTTTTATTTAAAAATAATCTAGCATTGCGGTGCCAGGAAGCAACACTTTAGCACTAACCTTTGACCCAATCAACTTGTATAGAGCACCAATATTATTTTTTATCTCTTGCAAATGGTCATCACCCATTCCATTGATGGAGCTTCATGATTCTTGGTCATGGTGCTATGGTGCTTAGGCTAGACTCAATCAAACACATTTGATTCGCATCATGGCACAACTGAAATGCAGGGTGGGCATTAGTTTTATTAGCATAGTGCTTTTGTGCCATGGATCAATGTTGCAATGTTACTCGACTCAACTAAATGCTTTTATTATCTATCAATTCAAATTAAATATGGTAGTAATTAACCATAAGTATAACTAATTGAGCATCACAATGCAAAAGATTAGTGCTACGATGTGAGTTATGTTTCTTAGATTACTCAAGTAATGAAAAATTAGTCATTGCAGGCAATCACTGATACACCTAAAATATATAGTGTTTTTAGACACATTTTTATACCTATTTTTGGGATATTGTGCTTTAATGGAAGATATTTGTGTTTTTCTTTTAGGTACAAGTAAAAAGTTGAAAAATGCTAAAAGGAGTGAAAAATGGTCAAATTTGGAGCAAAAATGTAAAGTTTGTGCAAAAGTGTCTTGGCGCCTAACCGCCAGATCCAACGCTTAAGTGCCGATGAAACAGAGAAGGCCGCGCCTAAGCGCCAGAGACCCCGTGCTTAAGCGCAATAAGCAGTTATTTGGTGGTTTTCTTCATTTGGCCAAATTTTCAAGAAACATTTGAAGCACCTATTGGCTAAATAGGGTGGTTATGACCACTAAGAATGAAAATATTATTAAAAGACTTGTGAAAGGAGGCATCTCTTGGAGAATATATCAAATTTAGACACATTTTGAAGAATTTCCAAGGCACCTCTTGGGAAATTTATAAAAGAAGGAAGTTGAGACATTTGAGATAGGTGCTTGAAGAGGGAGAGAGTGCTGAGTCCTGAGAAGATTGTGGAGAATCTTGTGGAGAGATTCAGACACCACAAATTTACTTTTTCCTTTTTGGTTTTAGTTTTATTTTGAGAGTATAGAGTTTTGTAAAAGAGAAGAGATTCAAAGGAACTTCAAGAGTTTGGTGGATGATTTAAGATAAGCTTTTATCTTTGTTTTTAAACTACTTTTGGTTTTATTTGAGACTTCATGTTGGCTTGACAATGATTTCTACTTGGTTTATTGTTTTAGGGAAATATTATTTAGTGCAAATAATGTTCTTTATAGGACATGTAATTCATATGATTTACTGCAAATAAATAGGGAAATAAAATTTGAAGGGTGCAGAGTTAGATGACTTTAATGTGACAGGTTAAAGCCCTTAACGTGGTTTATTATTTTAGGTTATGATACGAGATGTTAGCCCCCAGGTGGGTGAATCGAGGGAACTCTAGAATGAGAGCCAGTATCTTCTCTACCTAGCCAGTCTTCAAAACTACTCAAACTTTAAATTAACCAATGTTCTTTATAGCATCTCTAGTAAGGGTAAAGAATATTATTGTTCATATTTGACACAACTCAATTTGCATACTTCCATAACAGAATTCCAATACTTATTACTGATTCATGAAAAGGAGAAAGATATTTTCATATTCTGTGCTTTTCTTTTATATAAACTCAAGTTACTTAGAAGTTGTTACTGTTTTGTCAAAATATAAAAAATACAAAAAAGATTTGAATTCTAATTACTGCTAAATTATCTATGGTTTAAATAATTGTCTTTTTAAAATAGAAGTTTATTGTTTGAAAGTGCATATTGTTAATTTCCCCATGGGATCGATATTCGGGGCTTAATCAAAAAGTTCTATTTTACTTTATAACGATACATATACTTGTGTAATGTCCCANATATATATATATATATATATTAAAGAGTTAAATTCTTATTTTCTTCAGAATCAAGTTTTTGGTATTGTTGTAAAATAAGGAATATAAGTGAAAATATAATCGCATACATTGTTATACTATTGCATATAAGCAGTTTCGGGATATCAAGTTTTTACGATTAATGTGCTTAACGCTTGTGCATGAAAGGTGATGCTTTGGTGTCAATTATTAGCCTCTTGGCATTGTGGCGTTTCTTTGCAGTGTTGAGTGCCAAACACCTCTTATAAGAGAGACCGAGGCTCACATTCAAGGAATGAAATATCTAGGTCCTGAGACATTGCGAAAAGCATTGGCTTCAAGATGAGCTAAAAATGATTCTAATAAAGTATGCCCAATAAGGGTGTTGTGCTGATAAAACTTAGTATTTTTGTCGGTAACTTGTGAGGGTGAGAGGATCATGCCATGCACAAAATGTTTATAGAACCATTAAGAAGCGTATGAAAAGCCACAACACTCAATTCCAAGCTAGAACATGAGAAATTTCTTCACTAGAGGAGCAAGATAAGAACAATGAACCTACAAAGGGAATGATATAAGGGGGGTTTAACCCAAAATATGTGTAAGACCTTCATTAGTTGAATCAAATGAATGATCACAATGAGCTTGAATAAGATCACATTGTAAGGGACAACCAAAAAAAGCATAAGGTTTTCATTGGTTGGGAAATAAAATTAGAAAACTCCTCAATTTGAAACATGTATAAACCTTCATTAATTGAATATAATGAATTTGAAAAGGACATGTTATTTGAAATCAAACCAAAATAAGTGAATGACCTTCAGTGGTTGGCTAAAGTGAGTATAGTAGACTTAGAAGTTAGCTTGATATCTTCCCTACCTAGCCGGTGTTCAGAACTATTCAAACTTTAAATTAACCAATGTTCTTTATAACATCTCTAGTAAGAGTAAAGAATATTATTGCTCATATTTGGCACAACACAACTTGCATAATTCCACAGTAGAATTCCTTTACTTTTTACTGATTCATGAAAAGGAGAAAGATATTTTCATATTCCGTGCTTTTTTTTACATAAACTCATGTTATTTAGAAGTTGTTACTGTTTTGTCAAAATATCAAAAATACCAAAAAGATTTGAATTCTAATTACTTTCAAATTATCNT
The DNA here is from genome assembly GCA_002079205.1 of Phalaenopsis hybrid cultivar. Taxonomy (NCBI): domain Eukaryota; kingdom Viridiplantae; phylum Streptophyta; class Magnoliopsida; order Asparagales; family Orchidaceae; genus Phalaenopsis; species Phalaenopsis hybrid cultivar. The sequence continues at coordinate 50,252 of JXCR01137927.1, read as the reverse complement.
AAAGAGATACCATATATATATATATATATTAAAGAGTTAAATTCTTGTTTTGTTCAGGATCAAGTTTTGATACTGTTGTAAAGTAAGGAAATATAAGTGAAAATATAATCGCGTACATTGTTATACTGTTGCATATAAGCAGTTTCGGGATATCAAGTTTTTGGTGCTGTTGTAGGGGAAGATTTCAAAAATTGATTGAAAGTAAATTTCTATTTTAGAAAGTCATATTTAAACTTTAAGAGTTATTTCAAGAATATATTATTACAGTATTTTATTGTTGTGTGTTTTATTTTATTTCATTTTAATTTTATGTTAGTGTATGTGTAGTTTAGGTTTTGAAGGACTAGTGCCCTACGATTCTGAATTAGAAAGAACTGTTAAGAAAATTAGGAAAACAAAAAAAAATAAAAATCTTGAAAAATCTAAAAAATTTACAAAAATGACAAACCAAAATGATCAAAATGCTGAAATTCATCAAGAATTTAAACTATTAAGAATTTTATGCCAACCCTACGGTAGATGAACTTCATTATAGTATTCAAAAACCTACTGTAGTGGCTAATTCATTTGAACTTAAACTGCTATTATCCAAATGATATCAAATAATTAGTTTGGGGGATCATTAACTGAAGATCCAAATTTACGTCTTGCCAATTTTCTAGAATTGTGTGCTAAATTTAAATATAATGGTGTATTAGATGATGCCATAAGACTTAGGTTATTTCCTTTCTAACTGAGGTATAAAGCTAGGATGTGGTTGCATTCATTAGCCCCTGGATCTATCAGAACTTTGGGTGATTTAGCTCAAAAATTCCTTGCTAAATATTTTCCACCATAAAAAAACTACAAAACTTAGAAATGATTAGGGAATCTATTTATGAAGCATGAGAAAGATTTAAAGAACTCTTAAGAAAGTGTCCACACCATACTAGAATCTATTTATGAAGCATGAGAACAATTTAAAGAACTCTTAAGAAAGTGTCCACACCATGCAATACCTATTTATGAAGCATGGGAAAGATTAAAAGAACTCTTAAGAAAGTGTCCACACCATGCTATACGATTGGTTAATAATTCAAACTTTTTATAATGGATTAGTTGGATCTCTTAGATCTATTATCGATGTCGATGCTGGTGGTTCATTGATGTCAAAACCATTTCAAGACGCTTATGCTTTAATTGAAGAAATGGTTACTAATAAATTTCAATGGCCTTTTGAGAGGGTAAATCCAAAGAAAGTAGCCAATATTCATGAATCTAATGCTTTTAATTGTTAGCAAATCAAGTTGCTGCAATTTCAAGGAAGTTGACCAATTTGGAATGAATTTTTCTCAATAGCAAATCAAGTTGCTGCAATTTCAAGGAAGTTAGACCAATTTGGAATGAATTTTTCTCAATCAATTTTCCAAGTTGTTGTAATTTAAGGAAGTTAGACCAATTTGGAATGAATTTTTCTCAACCAATTTCTATGATTGAAGAGAATTTATTAGACCAAAAGGTAGATTCTCAAGCACTATTAGAAACTTTGAATGTCATAAATAATAGGCATAATAACCCATATTCAAATTATTATAACCCAGGTTGGAAGAACCATCCCAACTTCAATTGGAATAATACTACAGGTGGTAATAATCAACAATGGGGGAACAATCAAGTAAACACATTGGGAAACTGGAACAACCAAGGGAATAATAATTATAGGTCTACTTATCCTCTAGGCTTCAATTAGTAATCCACATTTAAGGAGAAGAAGTTGTCTATAGAAGAAGTGGTGTTACAAATGGGAAATCAGTTATAAAGTCAAGGAGCTACAATTAGAAATATTAGAAGTGGTGTTACAAATGAGAAATCAGTTACAAAGTCAATGAGCTACAATTAGAAATATTGAGAATCAACTTGGACAACTCGCAAATTCATTAAGTAATAGATCCCAAGGAACACTTCCTAGCAATACTAAAACAAATTCGAAAGACCAGAATAAAAAGCAAGTAAAGGTCATTCAACTTAGAAGCGGAAGAAAGTTGGAAGGTAGGGTTCAAAAAGAAACTGAAGTTGAGAGAGAAGATTTTGAAGGATCAAAAGAGGACGCTCCAAAAGATTCTGAAAGACCTATTTCTTTGCTGAAAATTGATTTGGAAAAACCACCACCTCCATTTTCTCAGAGACTTCGTCAACAGAAGTTGAATAAGCAATTTTCAAAATTTCTGGAAATTTTTAAGAAGCTTACAATTAATATTCCATTTGCTGAAGCCTTAGAACAAATGCTAAGCTATGTAAGGTTTATGAAGGATATTCTCAACAGGAAAAGAAAGTTTGAAGATAATGAGACTGTTTCACTTAGTGAGGAGTGTAGTGCTATAATTCAAAAAAGCTTCCTGAAGAGCTTAGAATCCTGGTAGCTTTAGAATTCCCTGTATGATAGGAGACAGATTTATGGGAAAGCTTTATGTGATTTAGGAGAAAGCATTAACCTTATGCCATTATCAATATTTAAAATATTGAGATTAGGAGAAATAACCCCTACCACTGTAACTCTGTAGTTAGCAGATCGTTTAATAACTTACCCTAAAAGAGTTATAGAAGATGTCATAGTGAAAGTGGATCAATTTATCCTTCCTGTTGATTTCATTGTGCTGGATATGTAAGAAGATAAAGAGATACCTATCATTTCGGAGAGACCTTTCCTAGCCATAGGAAGAGCAATGATAGATGTATAGAAAGGGGAACTAACAATGCGCGTCAATGATCAAACTATTACTATTAACATTTCAAGATCAATAAAATATCCTGCAAAAGGTAAAGATGATGAATGTTATAGAATGGATGTTATAAGATATTTGAGTGACTGCCATTTCAAAACTGATTATGAAGAAAAATTTGAAGAAAAAGATTTGGAACACGAGAAAGAAGAGGAATTAGATCAATGTGAAGATCTTTTTAAGGAAGATTCAAACTATGTCGAGAAAGTTTTAAAATTTTTGATACAATAGAAAAAGATAAATCATCTTGTTCATCAATTGAAAAACCTCCAGAACTTGAGTTGAAGTTACTTCCTAATCATTTAAATTATGCCTTTTTAGGTGGTTCCTTTACTTTACCAGTTATAATTTCCACAAAATTAACGCTCGAAGAAGAAGAAAGGTAGATGAAAATTCTAAAAATTTTTAAGAAAGCCTTTGGATGGAAAATAACTGATATTTAAGGAATCAGTACTTCAATTTGTATGCATAGAATTCATATGAAAGAGAACTACAAACCTAGAGCTAATCCTCAAAGGAGATTGAACCCTGTTATGAAAAAAGTTGTAAAGAAAGAAATTTTAAAGTGGTTAAATGTTGAAATTATCTAAACCTATTTCAGATAGTGCGTGGGTTAGTTTAATTTATTGAATTTCTAAGAAAGGAGAAACTGTGACTGTGAATGAAAACAATGAATTAATACCTACTAGAAAAGTCATAGGGTGGCGAATATGCATTGATTATAGAAAATTAAATCTTGCCACCAGGAAAGATCACTTTTCACTACACTTTCTAGATCAAATGCTGGATAGACTAGCAGGGCATAAATACTTTTATTTTCTAGATGGATATATTAATTATCACCAAATTCAAATAACTCTTAAGGATCAAGAGAAAACAACTTTTACTAGTCCTTATCGTACATTTGCTTTTAGAAGAATGTCTCTTGGTTTATGTAATACCCCTGCTACATTTTAAAGATGTATGATGACAATTTTTGTGATTTAATTAAAAAAGGAATTGAAGTAATTATGGGTGATTTTTCAGTGTTTGAAACTTCATTTGACTCATGTTTAGAACATTTATCAAAAGTTCTTAAGCGCTGTGAAGAAACAAATTTAGTCCTTAATTGGGAAAAATGCCAATTAATGGTAGCAGGAGGAATTGTATTAGGACATAAAATATCAAAAAATGGTATGAAAGTAGATCCTGCTAAAATTCAATTGATCGCTAATTTACCTTATTGTTGACCTCATTTTTTTATGAGGTTAAGTTCTTCCGCTTTAGCAGCCTAAGGTCTAGCCATAGGATTTTTCTGTTGAATATTCCTAGAAAACTAGAAGTTCGACATATTGGTCCTAACCTCTAGCACTTAGTAGGTGAGGTCGGTATGAGGGAGCTCAAGATGAGCCCCACATAGGACTGTCTGACCTTAAGGTTAGCCCTAGGTGTTGGTCTAGAGCTAGTTCACTCACCTACATTCACTCTCGCCCACAATCACTCACAACCCTAAACCCAAATTGTTGACTTTGATCTCTTGATTCTTTTGGGATACTCATGTAGATGGTCCTCTAAACCCACTAGCCCTAGACTAGGGTTTAGCTAAGACCAGTACATAGAGAACCCAAATGGGGATTCCATTAGTTCATAGTTCACATATGGTGGTTGACTTCCCAATTCTACAAAAAATACACAACTTGGCATTTCGCCCCTAAATCCACCCAAATTACCTAAATGCCCTTGAAATCTTAAATTTGGCCAAAATTTCCCAAATTACCCAAAATCACCCAAAATTCCAAACCACTTTTTAAAATACCTAATTTACCCAAGACCACAAAAATATCAAATTTACCAAAATACCCCCACAAACCTTTTTAAAATACCCAAATTGCTCAAAATCACCCAAAATTACCAAAATACCCCAAATTTGTCAAAATTACAAAAATACCCTTGGCACCCCAAACTTTCCCAAAACCTCCAAAATCACTTCAAATGTCTCCAAAACCAATTTGAACCCTTCAATTGAACCCATTTTGGCCAATTTGATCATTTTGACCAAAACCCCCCTAAATTGCCTTTAAAGACCCAATTTCCTCAAATTTACCTTAAATGTCCATCAATTTTGTCTCAATTTCCCTCAATTTCAATTCTAAACTCAAATTCACCTTTCATATGATTTTATTTCAATTTGATATAGAAATCCACTAGCCCTAGGCTAGGGTTTAGCCAAGAGCAGTACATAGAGGACCCAAATGGGGATTCCACTGGTCTATAGTTCACATATGATGGTTGGCTTCCCAATTCTACAAAAAATACCCAACTTGGCCTTTTTCCCCTAAATCCACCCAAATTACCTAAATGCCCTTGCAATCTTAAATTTGGTAAAAAATTCCCAAATTACCCAAAATTTCCAAAATTACCAAAATACCTCCAAAATTACCAAAATTACAAAATGCCCTTGGTACCCTAAACTTTCCCAAAACCTCCAAAATCACTTCAAATGTCTCCAAAACAAATTTTAACACTTCAATTGAACCTAATTTGGCCAATTTGACTATTTTGACCAAAACCCCCCAAATTGTCTTTAAAGGCTCAATTTTCCCAAATTTAATTTTGGTCCCAATTTCCCTCAATTTCAATTTTAAACTCAAATTCACCTTTCATATGATTTTATTTCAATTTGATATATAAACCCACTAACCCTAGGCTAGGGTTTAGCAAAGACCAGTACATAGAGGGCCCAAATGGGGATTCCATTGGTCCATATTTCACATATGATGATTGGCTTCCCAACTCTACCAAAAATACCCAACTTGGCCTTTTTCCCCTAAATCCACCCAAAATACCTAAATGCCCTTGAAATCTTAAATTTGGCTAAAAATTCCCAAATAACCCAAAATTCAAAAATTACCAAAATACCCCCAAAATTGCCAAAATTACAAAAACACCCTTGGCACCCCAAACTTTCCCAAAACCTCCAAAATCACTTCAAATGTCTCCAAAACCAAATTTAACCTTCAATTAAACCCAATTTGACCAATTTGACCATTTTGACCAAAACACCCCAAAGTGCCTTTAAAGGCCAAATTTCCCCAAATTTACCTTAAATGTCCATCAATTTGGTCCCAATTTCTCTCAATTTTAATTCTAAACTCAAATTAACCTTTCATATGACCAGCATAAATCAAATCCAAGCCTAATTGGCCCATGCTTTAAGCTCAATCTTGATCTAAGTTAAACCCTCGATTTTTGCTCTATGACTTAATCCCTCCAAATTGAACGCCATAGCCTACTTAATTTGCCCCATTTGGAGCCTAAATCTTTTATAACACTCCTACACACCAAACCTGACCTTCATTTGTCCTTGGTGAAGCCTCAAGTTCATTTAATTTCAATCAAAGTCCAAAAAATCCACAAATTTACCCCAAATTGGCTTTCTCCAAATTCCACCAAATTGAATTCTTAATCCCAAAATTGGCACCCAATTTATGTTGAAAACTCTTCATGACATTCCTATAGATCATTTTCAATAATTAATTTGAACCTCACCCAACCTTAGCCCAACCTAGACGTAAGTCTAGTCCAACATGCCCAAATTGACCAAAATCCCAAAATCCTTCAAATTGAGCTTCCAATTGGACTCAAAATCATTTCAATACTTTACCAAAAATATTCATGACAATCATCCATACAATGTTGATCAATCAATTGGGCTCAAAGTCATGGCTAGCCTAACCCAAACCCAAACCTTAGCCATTTGGACCCAAATTGGACCCATGCACCAAAATTAACTTAGCCATCTCAAAGCCACCAAATTGATGACTCCATATCCACTAAGTACACTCTATTGACCAGGCTAAACCCCCTTGGACCAACCATGGTGAGATATGGACTATTAAATCCCTAAATTAAGGGATTTATGCCCATTTATGGGCCTGAACCAAAAATCTCCCCCATCATGACTTGCCATTGAGGGTTAATCATAATTAGCCCTCCCACTGGCTCACCTGACCTTCTGGCCACCTCACCTGGCCCTGCTGGCTGGCCTAGTAGTCAGAAAACACCAAAACAGAGAGCCCCAAGCCAAAATTCAAACCCAAACTCACTCATCTGAGCTGGTCAATTCCAATTGGCTTTAGCACTTCAAAACCCTCCACCTATGCACCATTTTGCACCCCTCAATTGGCCATGACAGCCACTCTAGGCCATTTTATTTAAACCTCACCTCCATGGCCAAGAAAGGAGAGCTGAAATTTTCTTAAGGAAACTCTGCCAAATTGCTCTCAGAGACTCCCTAAGACCTCCTTAGTTCAAGCCCACCATTTTCCCCCACTGATCCCCACTGTGGAAGCTCAATTTTAACTCAAATTTCTGCCAAAACTAGGAAAAAACTCTCCACAACTCACCATACTCCAATTACTTGTGCACACACCATCCCCACAGTGAGAGAAGTTGATTCCCCACAAAGCATCCTCTGAAATAGCCTCTAATCTAGCTCTAGGCCAACATCTAAAAACTACCTTGATCAAATTCATACCTAGACCATTCACCAAGGCTTGGGACTTCATCCAGAGGTTTATTGGGACCAATCGAAGCTACCACAACTATCTAATTGAGGGCTCCCCTCTCAGATAAAGGTAGTGAACCCTAACCCTAATCCGAGCTTATTTTTACTCTCCATACATATTTAATGTATTTCGTACCATATAATATGTATAGATAAGTTCGTCTTGAGTAGATGAATGTTTAAAAACAAACCCTATGCGATTTGGCTGAGTCTAGGCCAAGATCTTAAGGTTTTAGTGTGAATGGCTCATGGTTTAGGTCACTTGAGGACGATAACGAGAGTCAGCTGATCGCTCATGTATTTAACAAACGGAGGAGATCAAGACAAACAGATTCATGATACATAAAGTGTGGTTTGTGTGGAGGCTACATGGCTAGCAGTGTCAAATGGCAGAGCATCGCGTGGAGCATTCAGAGCGGACGAGGATGAGTTGATAAGTAGAAAAATATGGGATTTTTTAATTATTTTAAATGCCTAAACTTCAAAAATCCATATCTTTCTCTAGAAAAATCATAAAATAAAATAAAAATAACATCTTGCTCGGTGAACATAAGAGAATAATGTGAACAAAAAATAAAAATAATTTTTTTAAACATATGATTTTAAATGAATTAAATACCCTCTATGGTATTTTAATTCTCCATGGCTTAAAATATTTCACCATGGCTTGAAATATTTAGGGTTTATTCCTCATCACTAAGTGGATCTCTGATTTTTCTAAGGTCATAAAGCATCTCTATGCTTCTAACCCTAATTTTCAAGCTAAGGTGACCATTTTGGCTTATTTTATACTTATTTTTGAGCCTCATTTTGAATTTAAAATAATTAAGAATAAATAAAAATTCCAAAAATAAAAAAATATTTTAAAATGTTCCTAACTGTTCTCTGATCACTTAGGACTCAATAAAATATTTTTACTAATTTTCCTAAGTTAAAAATAAATTTTTAAAAGCTTAAAAATGAATTTTCTTTATTTTCTCACTAAAAATAATTATAACAAAAAAATAAATAATTACAAAATATAAAATTTGATTCTCTGAGTTTTCTGAACTCAAAGAAGTCTAATAAAATATAAAAATAATTTTTTTGTAATTAAAACACTACTTTCTATTTAAAATAAATCATAAAATTGATATAAACTAAAATAATAATAATAGAAATGTAATTCAAAAAATCATGAAATTTTACCTAAATATTTATGTGACCTAAGGAATCCTATGATAATTTTCTCATAAATAAAACTTTATTTTGAGAAGTTAAATAAATCACCTTTTGAAAATCTCATTTTCTAGATTTAAATAATATCTAAATTAAATTAAATTTTGAGAGGTCTACATATCCTCCTCTAATATCCTAATTACCGCATGGATATGATACTTTAAACCCTCAAAATTATTTAAGTTTTGTTTAATGAGTTATGAGGTGAAGTGCCCCAAGGACAAAATGGTAATTTTAGACTTTGGTGCCTTAATCAAAATTTAGAATTATCAAAGAGAAAATGAGTAATTTTGATCTTGATAAACTCACCCAACACCCTTACACAACATCAACTAAAAGCATAATTCTCCTAATCTTCATGACTTGGAAGTCAATTAAAGATCAAATGATTCTTAAGTGATGGGCTTAAGCTGGAAGCTGATAATTTACTTTTCTTAAGCCCAAAGTTGAGGATGATGTGATCATTTAATAAGGATATATGGCACTTAAATCAAAACTTTGAAAACCACCATTCCACTCATTATGATTGTTAAAGGCTTGGTAGTGACATAGGTTCGATGTTTAAAACTAAGTTGATTGGATTTAGAAAATGATATGATTGGTGATTAACATCTTTAAGCATTACAAGCCTGACTTTAACTGAAGGCACCACAATCTTAAATGAATCAAACATGCCTTAAAGGCACCCACTCCCTTAACTTTTAAATGAAACATCAATTGACTAATCAAGTATCCTATCCTTGGGATAATTAAATTGTTAAGCTTCAATGAGCAATGGGGTAGCCACACTCTAGCCTCAGATGATTATTGGAACATTATGATAAGATTAAAATGAACTTGGGATATTTCAAGAGACATTCAAAATAATCTATGGCCACACCTTGAACATTTTGAAATCTTTTGGATATTCTAAAGGGAAGATTGGACTTGTCATATTTTGCTCTAAAATTATCCACTAGGATCTTCCGAGATTCAACAAAATCATAACTTAGGGTTTGGTAGCTAAACCTCCATCTACTCTTACAACTCAAACCTTCTTGCAATGCTTGCAAGTCCTAACCTTTCAGGTGGTGAAGCGAGAAGACTCGACATGTACACTTTTAAATTAATGCATTTACCTTCTTGTACTTATTTCAAACTTGCATGTTAAACAACTATTTTACCCTGCATGAAAACCTAAAACTGCTAGGATAGCCACAAAACTAAAATCAAAACTAAAATCAACCAAGATAAAAATCACCGCCACACCATTCAAAATATAAGACAACTCAAAATTTAATCACAAACATCACAAATAACAGTTGCAACTAAATTAAGACGTCTCTATCAGATGATTAGGAATCCCTCAGAAAAGGTAACCTTCGGTTGCTAATGAGACTTCTCATAGTCTAAATGAAAGTACGGAACTCATTAAGTTGAGTTCAGTAAATTCATTTAGACTAAGTGAATCTAATAGAAAATAGTGGTACCGAAACGAGGGAACCGTAGGATCCTAACTTGTGTTGCTCTAATCAACTTTAACATGCCCCATAACATTTAAAAAACCATAACCATAGGGACATTTGATTTGACACCATAATCTAACACAATAGAAAACTTAAACTCGTCACGGCAAGGAGCTTGGAGCTAGCATGCTGGGCAGCACGACCATCTTCAACAGCAAAACCTGCCTACATCAGCTAAGCTATTCTTTCCTTAAAATTAAACAACAAGCCATAAGATTTCAAGGTTTTTTGCTTATGTAAAAATCTTCACCTTATCCTTAGGCCTTTGCACAATCATGTTGTGCAATATAAGCCCTAACTCGTCTTAGGATCCCGAGGTTGTCGTTCGTCACGACCTAAACCCTCACATCTTCCAGGCTATTTGTGTGATCATTTCACACAAATGTAAACCATAAATTAATAAAATTGGTAGGATAAAAAATTTAAATATTTCTCCTCAAAATTGAAGCCAAACATTATGATAGCTTGGGAAGTCACTGAGGTTTTCCTCTGAATCTATGACATCCCCTAATTCTTCCTCCTTTGGACTCTACAACAAAATGCTCCAAATTTGAGTCATTCCCCTTTCACACCTCTACGTCCAATCTTGTTTAAAAGTCTTATCTTTTTGACCTCTCTGAAGATAATATTTCTTGATTTTTTTCGAGAGTTTTCTTAGGTGACCTCGGTTATCTAAAATGTAATTAACTATANTTTGATGAAGAGTGCCTAAAAGCTTTTGAGTTATTAAAAGAAAAATTAGTCATTGCACCAATTATAGTTTCATCATATTGGACAAACCCGTTTGAACTGATGTGTGATGCTAGTGATTAGGCTATTGGAGCTTTTTTAGGATAAAGATATGATAAAATTTTCAAAGTAATTTACTATGCTAGTAAAACTCATAATGAAACTTGAATTAATTATACAAAAACTGAAAAAGAGTTATTACCAATAGTACATGTCTTTGCTAAATTTAGATCATATTTAATTAGAAATCATTGCATACTGCATAGAGATCATTCTGCTATTAAGTACCTAATGAAAAAGAAAGACGCTAAACCTAGACTTATAAGTTGGATTCTTCTTTTGCAAGAATTTGATTTTATAATAGTAGATCAAAAGGGAACTGAAATTCAAATTGCTGATCATTTGTCCAGGCTTGAGTTAGAAAAACCACTATATTTTAAAAAAGAAATTAATCAACATTTTCCAGATGAAAAATTGTTCAATATTAACGAGTGGCATGTTCCGTGGTATGCCAAAATTGTGAACTTTCTTATAAGTGATATTATACCTTATGGAATGACATACCAACAGAAGTTGAAATTTATTTCTGAAGCTAAGACTTATTTTTGAGATGACCCATTTTTATATAAATAAGGAAATGATCTGATTATTCGAAGATGTGTACATTTAGAAGAGACTTATGAAATTATCCAAAAATGTCATAATTCTGATTTTGAGGGACATTTTGGTGTTTGTAAAACAACATACAAAATTTTACAATTTGGATTTTATTGGTCTACAAAATTTTTAGAGATGTTAATGCTTATATCAAAACTTGTGATAGATGTCAAAGAGTAGGCAATACTTTTAGAGATGTTAATGCTTATATCAAACCTTGTGATAAGATGTCAAAGAGTAGGCAATATTTTTAGAAGAAATGAGATGCCCCTCAATTATATGCTAGACTGTCAAAGAGTAGGCAATATTTCTAGAAGAAATGAGATGCCCCTCAATTATATGCTAGAAGTAAGTTAAAATTGGCCTACAATTTTTAGAGATGTTAATGCTTATATAAAAACTTGTGATAGATGTCAACTATTGGCCTACAATTTTTAGAGATGTTAATGTTTATATCAAAACTTATGATAGATGTCAAAGTGTAGGCAATATCTAGAAGAAACGAGATGCCCCTCAATTATATGCTAGAAGTTGAAATATTTGATGTTTGGGGATTAAATTTCATGAGACCATTTATACAATCTTTCAGGAATTTATATATACTGTGAGTAGTGAACTATGTATTAAAATGGATAGAAGTTGTTGCTTTACCTCGATGTGATGCTCAAAGTGTTGCAAATTTTTTTAAAACTGAATATTTTGTAGATTTGGGATGCCGAGAGTTATCATAACTGATGGGGGAAGTCATTTTAGAAATTCCATAAGATTTGGGATGCCGAGAGTTATCATAACTAATGGGGGAAGTCATTTCAGAAATGCCATAATAGAGAAATTATTAAAGAAATATCATATAAATCATAGAATTGCTACAGCTTACCATCCTCAAACAAGTGGTTTGGTTGAGTTATCCAATAGAAAAATTAAAAAAATTATGGAAAAATCTGTAAATCCAACAAAAATGGATTGGTCAGTCAAACTTGACTATATTTTGTGGGCTTATAGGACTGCATACAGAACTCCTATAGGAATATCTCCATATAAGCTAATATTTGGGAAAGCTTGTCACTTACCAGTTGAACTTGTGCATAAAGTATATTGGGCCATTAAAGAGTTCAATTATAATTTGAAAGAAGCTGGTGAGAAAAGATTATTTGCAATTATGTGAGCTTAAAGAGATAAGGAATGAATCTTATGAGAGTGCTAAGATTTATAAAGAAAAGATAAAGATGTGGCATGATCAAAGGATTCCTACTAAAAATTTTCAGTCAAGGCAACAAGTTTTGCTATATAATGCAAGGTTAAAATTATTTCCAGACAAACTTAAGTCTAGGTGGATGGGCCTATTTGTTGTGATGAAAGTTTATATTTATGGAACTGTGGATATTAAAGATCCTAAAACTGATAAAGTGTTTAAAGTGAATGGTCATAGACTGAAACCTTTTTTATAGGGGATGAGCTTAAATTTAACGATCGAATGATTTTGGGTCAACCTGAATAAGCATTGGTTACGTCAGGCTGACGACGTTAAACCTAGCGCTTTGTGGGAGTCAACCCATAGTTATCAGTGTGTTTTGCTTTTAATGTTGTTTGTGTGTGATTAAGAAAATTTGGGGTTGTATTTTTGAGACTATTTTGTGTTAGTAATGATTTTATGACTTAATTTAGTGATCTAGACATGCTAAAATGAGAATTTAGACGTTAAGTTGACTGATGCAAAATTGAGCACTGACGCTTAAGCGCCAATATTTGGCGCTTAAGCACGGGAGTTAAATCCATGTGTGAAATTTGGATTCTAGAAGATTTAACCGCTAATTAGTTGACTAAAACGTGCCAAGGCAGTTTTAGGACGTGTCTAGGAGTTACTAGAGGAATTTAGACCTATAAATAGAAGGGTTTTGTGAAGGAATTTCACCGTAGATCATTTTCAGCCCTAAAGTCTACAAGAGAGAGAATTTTGAGAAGATGTCTTCACAGAAGATGGATTTGAAGAAGATGGAAGAGACCATGAGGAAGAAATTTATTAGTCAAAGTGCACAAGAGATGTATAACAGTTTTGTTAGCCATTAGTATTGAAAGAATATCGGAAAAGATCAAGAAAATTGAGACTATCATGGCTTTATTGGAAACAAATGTAATTGAAATTCATGCACATTTAGAGCATATTGGATGACAATTGAAAATGCAATTCAGCCATACTAGTTATGTAGAGGAAGCAGATAAGGAGATGTATCTTAAACAGAAATGGATTGAAGAAGATAGTATCAGAGCTAGTCACCATCATCCGTTTTATCAATTTTATATTTTGATTACCCAATGAGAGACTAATGAAAAATAGGAGTTTATCCCAATAAATAAAGAGTGGGATTATGTTCTGTGTTTGAGTTTGTTTGTTAGGAGTCGTTGTGTTTACGTTTTAGTGTTTGTTTTTAGTGTTTATGAATTTTATGTGTTTAATTGTTTAAGTCTGTTAAGTGTTTGTATTTAAAAAATTTAACGTTTTAGTGTTTGTTTATGAATTTCATCCGAGACTATTTGGAGTGAGAATTAAATGTTGTATGTATTTGTACTCATTTGTGAATGAATGTTTATGTTTGTTTTTGTGAAAATTAGTGTTATTTTGTCTCGAATTGAATTGAGTTATATGGGAGAATTAAGAGAGAGGAGAGTTGTAGGAGAGGAATAGTCATTTAAGTGTTATGAGACCATTTAGGGGTGGTTTACTTAGGCTAACAGTGCATTTTACTTACGTTCAAAATTACAAAAAAATAGTGCACTGGCGCCTAAGTGCCACATTCTCGCACTTAAGCGCGATGTAACCCGAGAGGCATGCGCGTAAGCGCCACTTACTCGCACTTAAGCGCCGGTTTGCGAATGGTTAAAAGTGAAAAATAACCCCAAAAATTCCCATTTTTACCCTCGTTGTCACCTTCAACCTCTCGAGTTCGTGATTTTGGAGGCTAGGGCAAGCTATTTTGTGGAGATATCTTGGTGGAATTGAAAAAAGTTTGCTAGATTTGGATTACTTGAGGTAAGAGCTTCACTTCTATGTAAAACGTTTGGATGTTCAGCATGTATTTTGAGTACATTTGGAAAAATCTGATAATCACTATTCATGGTGAAAAATGAGAAAAAATCTATGGAAATTGCATAGGAAGTGTAGTTTATACTTATAGGAGTTGAGTTTAGTGGATTAGACTTGATTTTTGAAGTTATTGTGAAATTTTATGAAATTTATAGAATGGCACCAAGAATGAAGAGGAGTAAAGGAAAAAGCCACTTTGATTCGAGCAAATTTGTGAGTTTGAAAGCTCAAGATAGGTACAGTGAAGCTCTGTAAACATAGAAACTTATCCAGGAGCGATGTTTCAAAAGTCCAGGTGGATCCGTAGAAGATCTAATCGTTCGCCGACAATAGGAACGATTCTGCTATTTTTCTGCTATCGCCGTTATTTATGTAAAAGAGTTCTATGCAAATCTCCCTGAGGCTGAAGAAGATCGAGTTATGGTTCGAGGAAAATTGGTACCTTTTCACCGGAGGTAATCAATATGTTTTATCATCTACCACCTGATACTTTGTGTTTTTATGTGAACTATAGTCCTACTGAGATGGATCTAGATGAGATTGTTTCTTATTTGACTGTTGGAAGAGGGCTCTGGAAAATCACAAATGAGAGAAGAGTCAACTTTGCCAAGTCAAAGTTAAGTGCACCATCCAAGGAATGACACTATTTTATTTTAGCCCATGTATTACCTACAAATCATCTCAGTTAAGTTACAAGAGAGAGGGCAATTTTGAACTATTGTATTCAGGAAGACAAGCTCATCAATATTGGAGCATTGATTTATCAAACTATCATCAGTTCTGTCACTACTGCTGCTACTATAGGTCTGAGATTTGCTTCCTTGATCTTTTCTTTTTGTGAGCAGGATGGAGTGAGATATGATAGCTGAGAGGAAGTATTGTTGCCTTTGAAGACAATTACTAGTGTTAATGTAAATTCATATTTGTAGCATTCTATTTTTGGCTGAAGAGGAGGATTTTCAAGGAGTTATGGAATGACAACGTATGCAGCTTCTACCTCTGCTGCATCTACTTCTATATCATCTACCTCAAGACTATCTATTTCTAGAGGTGAGTCCATAGAAACTCAAACTCATTTATTACAGAGGATGATGGACAATATTAATTATATCACAGATAAGGTAAGAAATTTAGAAAGCTTTGCAGATCATATTGATGGGTATTACAGAAGAAAAAGTGATTATGAAGAGAAATTTCTTTCATCTCTGGAAAGCCTCATTAGGGGTAACCCAAGAGTAAAATTTCCTCCATATCTTAGATACCCTGATTATGAATCTACAAATGTCTGGAATAGAGGTGATTCTAAAGATGATGAGGAGGAGGACTAATTTATTTTTATGTTTGTAATATGTGTTAGTCCGTGTGCTTTGGAATTGAGACTTGTAATGTGTTGTTTATTTTTATGTTTGGACTTAAGACATGTGATGTGATGTGTTTTTATGTTTTGGACTTGAGACACGTATGTTGTTGTATTGGTTTGGATTTTGTGATGTGTGAAACTTTTATTTTATTTAATTGTATTATCATGTTGTGTTTTGTTAGTAGTTTGTTTTAAAATTCTAGGGTAGTAATTGTTGTTGTGTGTTGATTATTGTGTTAGTTAGTTAGAGTTGAACTTATTTCTATGTCTTTTGAAAAGTTCAAAAGCTTGCTAACTTTAGTTTTGAATTTTAAAATCAGAAAATTGCTACCCTGTTTCTTTTATCATGTTAGTGTGTTTATTTTTATGTTGAGACTGGAAATCAAAGTTAGTGTGCTAGTTTATTTTTATGTTTATACCCACTACTTAGAAGTCTACTGAATCTCTACATGTTGAATTGAAATGAAAATGATAGAAAATTAATCAAAAATTAATTTTACTCGTGTTTTAAGTTTTATACTTGTATAATTAAGGTATAAAAATTCTTGTAAGCATGTTATTTCAAATTTTCATTCCTGATTATTTATATTTGCTGTTAAACTGTTTAATCTGTTAAAAATTTAAGTTTAGGGGGAGGGGATGAAAAATATTTTCAAAACTAGAACTTTATTTGTTCTCAAATGTGCTACAAGTGAATTTTATTGAAAGAAAAATGATTATGTATATGAAGTTATATTAGGGAAGTAAAATTTAATTATAAAAATGAGTTAGAAATTTTAGTTAAAATTCTGAGTAATGAAGAAAAACTTTCAGTTAAAATTTTTATTGTAGAAAATGTTAAATATAGTGTAACTATCTTTAGTAAGAAAAATTGTATTTTTTAAAAAATTAAAAATTTAGACTTTTATTTTTAATACTTAAATTTATTTTGTTAAAAATAATTTTCAAAACTAGTATTATATTTTTAAGTAAAAGACTTATATCAGGACTTTGTTTTAGGAAAGTAGAAGTGGAATTCAAAACCATTAAAGGTCTAACCAGACATAGTAATCCTTGCTTGAAAAAGAAAAAGAAAAAAAAAAAGAAAAAGGGAGGAGAAGCTTGAGGATTAGTGCCTAATCAAAAATTAGTTCCACATTTGAACTTTTTAAAGTATAAGACTTGAGAAACTCTTAAGCTTAAGGATTAATATAGTAAAAAAAATTATTCTTAATAAAATTTTTTAAGTGGAGATAATAAAAGGACTAAATTCTAAACGTGGAGAATTTACAATATTTCTGAATTAGATAGGAATTCACATTTTCATCTTTCTTAATATTAAAAATTTCTAAACCTTAAGTTGGTCTCATTTACTGAATATTTTTTTTTAAAATTGGACTACTATATTTCTAAATCTAAATTTTTTAAGTTGGTCTCATTTACTAATTATTTCTTCTAAATTGGACTACTATATTTCTAAATCTAAATTTTAGCCTAAAGAAACTCATATACATATCATACTTATTTAGTTTTTAAAGAATGAAGTGTCACTTGAGGATAAGTAACATTTTACGTTTGGGGGATTTCAATACACCTAAAATATAATGTTTTTAGATACATTTTTATACTTATTTTTGAGATATTTTGCTTTAATGGAAGGTATTTGTGTGTTTTTCTTTCAAGTACAAGTAAAAAGTTGAAAAATGCTAAGGAGTGAAAATGATCAAATTTGGAGCAAAAATGTGAAATTTTTGCAAAAGTGTTTTGGCGCCTAAGCGCCAGATTCGGCGCTTAAGCGCCGTTGAAATAGAGAAGACCGTGCCTAAGCGCGAAAGGCCCCGCGCTTAAGTGCGAGGCAGTTATTTGACAGTTTTCTTCATTTGGCCGAATTTTGAAGAGACACTTGAGTCACCTATTGGCTAAAGGGGGTAGTTATGACCACTAGAAACAAAAATATTATTAAAAGACTTGTGAAAGGAGGCATCCCTTAGAGAATACTTAAAATTTGGACACATTTTGAAGAATTTCCAAGGCACATCTTGAGAAATTTATAAAAGAAGGAAGTTGAGACATTTGATATGAGTGCTTGAAGAAGGAGAGAGTGATAAGTCCTGAGAAGATTGTGGAGAATCTTCTGGAGCGATTCAGGCACCACAATTTTACTTTTTCCTTTTTTTTGTTTTTTGTTTTATTTTGAGAGTATAGAGTGTTGTAAAAAAGAGAGATTCAAAGGAACTTCAAGAGTTTGGTGGAGGATTTGAGATAAGTTTTTATCTTTAGAGATTCAAAGGAACTTCAAGAGTTTGGTGGAGGATTTGAGATAAGTTTTTATCTTTGTTTCTAAACAAGGAACTTCAAGAGTTTGGTGGAGGATTTGAGATAAGTTTTTATCTTTGTTTTTAAACTACCTTTGGTTTTAATCGAGACTTCTTGTTGGTTTGACAATGATTTCTATTTTTAAACTAAAGTGTGGTTTTGTTTTCTCCATGGATTCTGAGTAGTTTTCTGTATCTTTTCTACTTTTAAACTAAAGTGTGTTTTTTTTTTCTCCATGGATTCTGAGTAGTTTTCTTTATCTTTCTTCTTGAAATTGATAAGTAATTAATGTGTTGGATGGAAGTTGTGGAGAGTATTAATCTTTAATGTTGGAAGAAGATGTGATGATTTAATTCCATGCACTTATTTTACTTCTTGATTTGGTCTATACAGATGTTAAAATTTGTTGTGAGAACATGTAAGAATTGGGTTAGTATTGTCTCAGACTACAATAGGAAAGAATCATATAAGGTTGTATGAATGAGAATGTAATTCATATAATTTAATGCAAATAAATAAGAAAACAAACTTTGAAGGGTGTAGAGTTAAAAGACTTTAATGTGACTGATTAAAGCCCCCAACTTGGTTTATTGGTTTAGGTTTTGATACGAGATGTTAGCCCTCAGGTGGAGGGAATCGAGGAAACTCTAGAGTGAGAGCTGGTATCTTCCATGCCTAGTCAGTCTTTAGAACTATTCAAACTTTAAATTAACAAATGTTCTTTATAACATCTCTAGTAAGGGTAAAGAATATTATTGCTCCTATTTGGCGCAACACAATTTGCATACTTTCACAACAGAATTCTTATATTTATTACTGATTCATGAACATGAGAAAGATATTTTTATATTCTGTGTTTTTCTTTTACATAAACTCAAGTTATTTAGAAGTTGTTACTGTTTTGTCAAAATATTAAAAATACCAAAAAGATTTGAATTCTAATTACTGTCAAATTATCTATAGTTTAAGTAATTGTCTTTTTGAAATTGAAGTTTATTGTTTGAAAGTGCATATTGCCAATTTGCTCGTGGTATCGATATTTGGGGCTTAATCAAAAAGTTCTATATTACTTGATGACGATACGTATACTTGCTNATATATATATATATATATATATATATATATATATATATATATATATATATATATATATATATATATATATAAAAGAGTTAAATTCTTATTTTCTTCAGGATCAAGTTTTTGATACTGTTGTAAAGTGAGGAATATAAGTGAAAATATAATCGCATACATTGTTATACTGTTGCGTATAAGCAGCTTCGGGATATCAAGTTTTTACGATTAATGTGCTTAGCGCCTATGCATGAAAGGTGATGCTTTGGTGTCAATTATTAGCCTCTTTGCATTGTGGCGTTGCTTTGCATTGTTGAGTGCCAAAAAAATTTTATAAGAGAGACCAAGGCACTCATTCAAGGAATGAACCATCATTGGCTTTAAGATGAGCTAAAAATGATGTCAATAAAGTACCCCCAATAAGTGTGTTGTGCTGATAAAACTTAGTATTTTTGTTGGTAACTTGTGAGGGTGAAAGGATCATGCCATGGACAAAATTTTTATAGAACCATTAAGAGGCGTATGAAAAGCCACAACATTCAATTCCAAGCTAGAACATGAGTAATTTCTTCATTAGTGGAGCAAGATAAGAACGATGAACCTACAAAAAGAATGGTATAGGGGGGGTTTAACCCAAAATATGTGTAAGACCTTTATTATTTGAATCAAATGAATGATCACAATGATCTTGAATAAGATCACATTGTGAAGGCCAACCAAAATAAGCATAAGGTTTTCATTGGTTGGGAAATAAAATTAGAAAACTCCTCAAATTGAAACATGTATAAACCTTCATTAATCGAATATAATGAATTTGAAAAAGACATGTTATTTGAAATCAAAGCAAAATAAGTGAATGACCTTCATTGGTTGGCTAAAGCGAGTATAATAGAATTAGAAGTTAGCTTGACGCACAAAAAAAAAACTAAGATAAGTGTGAAGCTTTCATTATTTGAGTAACAGGCTTAGAAACATGACATTACAACATTCACATTGAAACATACATAAGACATTTATCAATAAAAATAAAATGAACTTAAAAAATCACATTATAAGAAATCTAGCCAAAACAGACATAAAGCCTCCATTGGTCATACAACAGACTTGGAAAAGTCACACTATACAAAAAAAAAGCCATGATAGGCATAAGGCCTTCTTCGGCTACATAACAAACTTTAAAAAAGTCACGCTATATGAAAATAAGAAAAAGAAGGTGTAAATCCTTTTATGACTGTACATTGAACTTGGAATAATCATGTTATACAAAAATGAGCCAAAAACATGCATAAAACCTTCACTAACCAGACAACGGACTAAGAAAAGTTTTGTTATATGAGAAAAAATCAAGATACATATAAAATTTTCTTTGGCAATATAACAAATTTAGAAACGTCATTCTATATGAAAATAAGCTAAAATAGGCATAAAACTTTCATTGGAAGTACCATAAACTTGGAAAATTCATGTTATACGAAATTAAGCCAAAACAAACATAAAGCCCTCATTGGTCATACACCAAACTTGAAAAAGTCACACTGTAGAAAAATGAGCCAAAATAGTTATAAAGCCTTCACTAGCTATATAGCTTACTTGGAAGTTAAACTATATGAAAATAAGCCAAAAGTAGACAGAAAGCCTCCATTGTTTGTACAACAGACTTGGAAAAGTCATGTCATAAGGTCAAACCAATATATTTATAAAATCTTCTTTGGCTAAATAATGGTTTAACACATTGATAAAATTCACGTTATAAGGTTTCAACTATAACATGTTTAAGACTTTCGTTGGTTGAATAAACTCCACTGGGAAAATAATGATTTTGTGGAGTAAAATAAGTATATCAGGTTCTAACTTCTTAGACCTAATTTAATGACCAACCATGATTTTGGGTTTTAATGACCTGGACCCAACCTACAGGCTAAATTTGGGAAAAAAGGATTGACCCTCATCTTTTCACTTCTCAAAAGGTGTATCTGATAGAAGTAACCTGAAGATTTATATTACTAGTCATTAATAGGAAACATGACTCATGTTAGGGACTAACTAGACACTAGTTTTTAGCTCTAAACTGCATTAAGGTTCATATAAATCTGACTTGATCTAAAGATTAACTAAGATTTTGGGTTTAGGTAACCTAGACCCAACTGAACAGGCTAAACTAAGGAAAGAAAAGTTTCCTCCTATATCTTTTCAAGGCAAGTACATAACTCAAGCTAGGGATTATATAGAAGTAATAAATTTGAGACAGTTCTACACCAAGAAATCCAAGAAAGAACCCTTTATAGAGAGACCAGCCAAATGAGCTAAATTGGGATGAAAATAAGTTTTGGTTAAAAATTCAAAACCAAATAAATAGACTAATCAAAAATGGATTTGCGTTTAGGTATCTCAAATGAAGCTGAATAGGATAAATTGAGCATTTGATCATTCAAGTAGCTAATTCACATTTATATGATGAAATTATAATATAAAATGTTTTCAAAAGGTGAAATGTTCATGATAAAATCAAAGGTTTTGGTGATCTAGACCAAGCTGAACTAGCCAAACTGAATGTAACCAAGAAAAGTGCAAGACTTTCTTCTAATAAATTTTGAAGATTACATCCACAAGTCAGAGAAAATGTTTACCTATTATGGTATTGTCTTATCTTCTCTTGTATTCCTTAGAAGTGAGCATATGACATACATCGACATCACATAAACTTCAAATTGACCTAGGAGTCATACTTGTCGATTTGGCATGCAACTCTCTTAGGGAAAAAAAAACTTTTAAATGATATAGTATCATTGTAATGTTGATTTATAAAGTGTTGGGTTTTGGTATCTTTGATCCAAGTGAACTAACAACATCAAGCATGACTAAGAGAAGTGTGACTCTTTC
Source organism: Phalaenopsis hybrid cultivar (assembly GCA_002079205.1). NCBI lineage: Eukaryota > Viridiplantae > Streptophyta > Magnoliopsida > Asparagales > Orchidaceae > Phalaenopsis > Phalaenopsis hybrid cultivar. The sequence continues at coordinate 28,147 of JXCR01137927.1, read as the reverse complement.
TTTTAATAAATTCAAAAGACTAGTTCTATACACCGGAGAGAATTTTACCATAACACTGATACACTTATCTTCTCTTAATATAATAACCATGTCTTAACTAAGTCAAGCTTTGCTAATGTAAGTAACCTACTGGGGTGCTCAATCTACACAACATGGTCAAACAAAAAAAAGTGCAAAGTATAATAGAAATCATAAAAGGTCTTAAGAGCCGCTCTTATATTATACTCATGAAATTAAAAGTACGTCTGAGGCAGCATCCCAAAAAAAATCTCATCCATGCCACTTCTTCAAATACCTCGCATTAAATATCAAGTGGTTGTCATTTGTGTCAATCAACAATTAGGACTTGCTTTTATACCTTTTTATCATTAATCTCCTTCTCATGTCAGCTCAAACTTCTCATGTGTGTGCCAATGTAAGACAATGGGTTGCCTCAAAATAAGTACAAGATCTCTGATGATGAAAGCCTAATGTTCGAATAATTTATTGAGTACTCTCATCATGCAATTGTCACACAACTCCAGGTTCTATTGGGCTTATAATTTAATCTCATCCAAACTATCTGGCTCTTCCAAACAAAGGCGAGCACTATCACTGTCATCCATTGATCCTGACTTTCTGTATAGATGTTAATTGCGATGTATGTGATTATATGCTTAATTTTCTTAATAATAATTCTTTCTTTGCAACAAAGTCAAAAACGATCCAAAGCAAAAGCTAGGTAGATTCTTTACTATGGAGTAAAAAAGAATAAAGTTATAATATTTAAATATGGGATACTACACAAGTATATGTATTGTTATCAAGTAATATAAGACTTTCTGACAAATATCAAACCCACAGGGATAAATACAATATGCAACTTTACAAAACAAAAGAAATTAGATAACCAAAATTTTACTTAGCAAAGTATTCTTACTTAAACTTTAAATGCTAAAATAAGAATGAAAGTTCAATTCTTTTTTTTAATTTTTGATAATTTTAAATAAAGTAAGCAACTAATTACCTTAACTAAATACTTGTAAGATGAAGGAAATATAAATTAAATATTTTTTCCTTATCATGAATCTGTAACAAGTATAGAAATTCTGTAGTGGAAGTATTCTAATTGTGTTGTGTCAAATAGGAGCAATAATATTCTTTACCTTTACTAGAGAAGCTATAAAGAACATTGGCTAATCTATAATTTGAATAGTTTTGAAGACCAGTTAGGTAGGGAAGATACTTGCTCTCACTCTAGAATTCTCTCTTTTCCCTCCACCTGAGGGCTAATATCTCGTATCAGAACCTAAAACTATAAAACAAATTGGGAGCTTTAGCATGTCACTTTAAAGTCCTCTATTTCTACACCCTTCAAAGTTTATTTCCCTATTTATTTGTACTCAACCCCATGAACTACATTCTCATCCATGAAATCAAATGTGATTCCTACCATTTTTGACTAAGACAATACAATCTTGGATCTTACATGTTCTCATAATAGGTATTAACATCTTAATTGGCCAAATCAAGATGTAAATGAAGTACAAGGTTTAAAATCATCACAACTTCTTCTAACATTAAAGTCTATTACTTCACACAACTTCCTTTAAACACTTAATCACTTATCATTTTAAGGAAAAAGATAAACAAAACTACTCAAAATTCATGGAGAAAACATAACCACAGTTGAGTTTAAAAGTATAAATCATGCACACAAACAATAAATCTAAATTAAAACCAAATGTAGTCACAAAGATAAAAACTTATCTCAAATCCTCTTCACCAAATGTCTTGAAGTTCCTTTGAATTCTCTTCATTCACTCACAATACATATTAAAACTCAAAATAAAATAAAAGGTGGTCGGCGGCGGTTACTTGGATGAATAATGGTTGTTGGATGTGGATTAGCCTCTCCCTTTGATGATCCAAGTTTTCTTTAACAGAAATCCAAGAGGTGCCTTGGTGTCTCTTCAAAATGTGTCTCCATTCAATGAATCTTCTAGAAGTTGCCTCCTTTCAAAAGCTGATTAGATGAATTTTCGTGTCCATGAACTATTTTCCACATTTTTACCAAGGGTTGCTTCAAACACGTCTTCAAAAATTTATCTAAATTCAATGAATCATCAAATAACTATTTTTGGCGGTTAAGCATGGGTACCTGGCGCTTAGGCGCGGCTCTCTCTGTATAACTGGCGCGTAAACACGAGTTTTTGGCTCTTAGGCGACTCAGTTCATGTTTTGTACATTCTTCATTTTTGCTATAAATTTGATCATTTTTCACTCTTTTACAATTTTTCATCCATTTGATTGTACCTGAAAGAAAAATACAGAAATACCTTTCATTAAAGCACAATATCTCAAAAATATGTAAAAAAAATGTGTATAAAAAGACTATATATTTTAGGTATATCATCCATTTTATAGCTCATGACCACACATAATAAGGGCAATTCTGCTTCCAGAAAAAAGACTATCTAAGACATAAAGGTCGATGCGTAAGGTGTAGTATCTATCGGGCACAATAAGTCATATGATATACCGACTATGCCTCTAGGAGTGGATCATGCCACTCCTTATTAGAAGAAAATATCTTCTTGATGAAGTTCACTATGGTATTTATTAAATGTCTTATTTTAGTTGTTTTTAACTCAAAGTTGCTAGCTTATCTAATTTTTATTTTATAAATTATCTTTTCGAAATAACCTTCTTTTTTGGACAGTAAAAAATATTTGAAGGAGAAGATGAATCAAAATGGGAGAAAATGCAATAAAGTTAGATAAAAAAAGAAAAAAAGAACATGACTTATTTCTATAAGTTAACCTTTGTGAGATATATGAAGATTATATCCTTAAAAAAATCTGGTCAAAACACTTTGAAAGTATATCCACAAAAAAACCTTATAAAAATTCCCACATATGTAATGAATGAACCAAAAGTTATATATATATATATATATATACTCTTAATTAAAAGAATATTACTTACATTTTAACATCTAGTGAAAGGGAATATCAATGATTAATATTTTCATCTCAAATAGGATCATCCCAATACTTCATAGTCATCCCGAGCCTCAGGGTGAAAGATGAATCACTATATCCCAAATGAGACCTCTAAAATGACATCAATGATATATCAAAGAAGTTGAATTGGTCCAAAAGGGGTATAACAATAAATATGTGAGGAATTCCTAGGTAGGCAAAGATGGTTAGGTCAAGATTCCATGGATCTATCACCCCAATATATTAAGGTTTTAAGTTTATTTAATCATGGAGTAGGCAACCTAACTCAATTAGAGATCCATTACCAGCAACCCATGTGTTCTATCATCCAAGAAACCTCAGTAACCTTAAAGTCAAGAGAATGAAACATCTAATTCATTATGACCCTGCCAAGGAAATGATAAGGAGGCCTTTAGAATGCAGGAGAAAGAATGACCTCGTTAGAAAACTAAATCATAACACAAAAGACTTACTCCCCTTCTGAGTTATGAGAGCCTCTAACACCCTAGCTATTCTAAACAACCTCATAAGCATATAAACCCAATCAATTTGGAAGAACAAGAGTATTCTTCTTTTAGATATGCAAATAAGATATAATTATTTATAGAGGTCATTAATAAGAAGACCCCTATTATTATGACTTAGGATAAGCTCATGCAATGCAAAACCACTTGAAATCTGGTTTGAAAGTTACACAAGAAAATTAAAGTAAGAAATAAAATGCTAATTTTAAACTGATACAATTTTAATCTTAATTTTCATAAAGGTAAATCTTTTATTATTAGAATTTTATTGAAATGATTTTTTTTATCTTAGAGAGCTTAAGGAAAAACGTAAGAGATCTCAGGTAATCCATATACATAATAAAGCACAAAATTCTACACTCTGCATGAGTGAAAATAAACATGTCACATGACTAAATAAACAGAAGAGGCCAGGGCCATTGGGAACCCATGCTCTCAATATACATACCCAATCCTAGTATTTATATAGCAATATGAGCTTAGAATTAAGTTGTGAGTCATGAGTACAATGCTCCTAGTTCTTGTAATATAGTTCTATAAATCAAGCGCCTTGGGAACCCATGCTCATACCGTACTTTTGACATAGACTCCAACCTATCAAATCTACAAATGTACATATAAAATTCTAAAAAAGGACTCAAACCTATAATCAAGAGTTTGTACACCTTGGAAGGAGAGCTAAGCAACACTTGTAGAAAAGGGGTTAGTTTAAATCATAATGCTCCTCCTTGTTGGACATGGCTTCCTATAAGAAGATCCCCCTTAACACACTAATTCATAGATCTCAAAACTGGCCCTATCCTAAAGATCCAGGATAGCTAAAAAATGTCACTAAGAGATGATGGTTATTTTTTTTTAAAGTTTAAGGATTAACCTTACTTATGATCAAAATATTAATGCTTTAGTCTTAAATACATTTAAAATATAATGGTGGATAGAATTAATACAAAATACTTTTTATTTTAAAATATGTCCTCACATATATAGTTTAAATAACAAAAATAATACATTTTAGATCTCTTGAATCCTTGACATAACTATATTAGTTTATAATGCAATAATTCATATTGCTCACTAAGATATACTAGCAAGCAAGACTCATTAAAACATTGCAACTAATATTTGGTCACTCATTTAGAATGGGGATTTATTGTCAAGTTGCCAACCTTCTTAAAGCTACATATGAGTAGTGTGCTAGGTGAGATGATGCAAATGGTGTGCTAGGTAAGAATATATTAAGATGCAAGGTGATTTTGCATGATATGAATGCCCATGCTAGGTGTGAGCAATCATAATAAGCATAAATTATGATCTTGGTATAAGTATTATATTAGGTGCAAGCACTCAAATCAATGCTAGATGTGAGCAGTATACTAGGTGCTTGTAATCACATCAAATAACATGTAGAGATAAATGTATTTTTCTTACTAAGCATGTTCATGTGAGGTAAAATAATCATATGTGAATGTAAGCAAAAGCTATGCAATGCAAAATCATGCTAGGTAATGGTTTTGTGGACATAAACATGATATGCCTATATTAATGCTAGGTGATATGACAAATTCTAGGTAAAGTCATATGTGCTAGGCGATATATGACATGATCAAGACAATGCTTGGTAAAGTCATATATGCTAGGTTATATGACATGATCATGACAATGATAAGTGCAATCATAAGTGTTAAGTGATATATGATGTGATCATGACAATTCTAGGTGATGAGGATATAACACATAGTAAGCATTGGAAGCTAGCCACACCCATGTTATATACAAACATCTACCATGACCACATGGAGACATATGCTCATGCATGGATGTTAAAGATTTAAATGAAGATGCATAAGGTAATCTTAAAACACAAGCAATCCACAAATGCATTTTTATACAATAGTTTGAATTCACACATGCTCATGAAAATGCGCACATGTCTATTTAAAGATGCAATCAATCCTAGATATACTCGATGGTAAAATATACCTTACTTAGTCAATCTCTCATAGCTTTAGGCTCAAGATGGTTAGGTGTGCGAAAACATCATTATGCATTATAATAATATGCCCATCTTCATTTGCTTGAATAAACCATGAGGAGTTTTCACCCAAAAAAAAAAAACTCTCATGACCTGGAGAATGAGATTAAAAAGAGCTTTCATTCTCCAAGCACAAAAGCTCCATGCATACCATCAAAGTTATGGAGCTATCAATGCAAATATAAAGTTATTAGCTTCATAGATCCAGGGTTACAAATCTAAAACCTTGTTAGTAAAGTAGGAAAAGGATATGTCTTTGGAAAAACCCAGGGATTGTAGGAACCAAAATAAAAGGCCTCCTAACCTATAAATCTTTTTATAGAATTAGCTTATCAGAAAGCTTTAAATTCAGCTTAAAAAAGACTTCTAAAAAATTAAAAAAAATGAAAGGAAAAGAGAATCACACTTTCATGAAGTTTGATGTCGCTGATCTCTTTCTATTCAAGCTCCTCATTCTTCAAGGAAGTAGATGCCTTCTACTCCTTTGAAGTGACTCCAAGATGAACTCTCACTCAGAGTTTGATGAGATGAGGTAGTAGAAATATCTCCAAACAAAATCCTCACAAAATTTTAGATGGAGAAAACAATCTTACCCTCAGCTTAAGAGAAAATGAAGTGGAAGAAAGAAAGGAAATGAAGGCTTTTTGTTAACTTTTCTTCCAAAATTTTCTTCTACAAAAGTTCTCTCCTTAGCCTCCAAAAGCTCTTAAATAAATTAAGAACCCTATGAGAATAAATTCTCTAAGCTCGGCTCAATTGGTCATGCATTCCTTCCAAATATTGATAAAATTATTATTTAATCCACTTAGGATCCATGTCATCGGTCTATGTTGAGGCTGGGGTCAATTTTGCTTCCAATTCGGCCATCTCTGATTTTTCCATGCCCAATCCTAGCTTTAAGTGAGTTAGGTTAGTTCAAAAGTTAAAAAAAATGGCCAAATCTGAAAGCAGCATGGCGTAAGGAGCTAGCATAATTACACCAGCTTCTCAGTCTTCCTGATGTGGTCATGCCATTTTTGGCATGTTCACGCCAACTGGCTTGGTATGGTGTGGTTCCATTGCCTTTTGGCATGACTAAACGAATTCAAAGTCTTTTTTTTTGTGTAAAAATACATGAAGAGTTTTTATGAATGTCTTAGACTATGAAAAGCTATATATGAGTGGAATATAATCTCATAGCATTTAAATGGAGATCATGCACGTGCTACAACAAAAATTGATGCAAATAAAAAGGCACCTCATAAGTGTGCCACATCACTAAGGCACAGTGTACTTTTTTGAAGTGGATCATTTTTAATAAGGTTGGGATAACCTAGACTGCCAATATGACCTAGTCAAATAAGATGGTCTCCAATTATAAATTTCTAGGAAATTATGTTGATCTTACCAGGTAAAGTTTTATAAATCAGCCATATCAGCTATGTGATCTGGATATTTNTTAATAACTTTTGATAAATGTTCTAAACATGAGTCAAATGAAGTTCCAAACACTGAAAAATCATCCATAGACACTTCAATCCCTTTTTCAATTAAATCACAAAAAAAATTCATCATACACGTTTAAAATGTAGTAGGGGCATTACATAAACCAAAGAGAATTCTTCTAAAATCAAATGTACCATAAAAACTGGTAAATGTTGTTTTCTCTTGATCCTCAGGAGTTATTTATATTATGTGATAACCAGTATATCCATCCAGAAAACAAAAGTATTTATGCTCAGCTAGTCTATCCGCATTTGATCTAAAAAGGGTACTGGAAAATGATCTTTCCTTGTGGCAAGATTTAATTTTCTATAATCAATGCATATTTGCCACCCCGTGACCTGTCTAGTTGGTATCAATTCATTATTTTCATTCACAATTATAGTTACTCCTCTTTTCTTAGAAACACAGTGAATTTGACTAACCCATGCACTATCTGAAATAGGGCAGATAATTCCAACATTTAACCACTTTAAAATTTTTTTCTTTACAACTTCTTTCATAACAGGATTCAATCACCTTTGAGGATCAACCCTGGGTTTGCAGTTCTCTTCCTTATGAATTCTATGTATATAAATTGAAGGATTGATTTCTATAATATCCGCTATTGTCTATCCAAATGCTTTCTTAAAATTTTTCAAAAATTTCATCAATCTTTCTTCTTCTTCCATCGTTAATTTTGAGGAAATTATAACTGGTAAATTAGAGGAATCACCTAAAAAACATATTTTAAATGATCAGGAAGTAATTTCAACTCATGTTCTGAAGGTTTTTCTATTGATGGACAAAATGATTTATATTTTTCTATCGTGTCCAAAATTTCAAAATTTTCTCAAACATAGTTTGAATCTTCCTTAAAAAGATCTTCACATTGATCTAATTCTTCTTCTTGCTCGTGTTTCAAATCTTTTACTTCATATTTTTTTTCATTATTTGTTTTGAAATGACATTCACTCAGGTATCTTATAACATCCATTCTATAGCAGTCATCATCTTACCTTTTACAGGATATTTCATTGATCTTGAAATGTTAAAAGTAACAGTTTGATCATTGACGTGTATGGTTAATTCCCCTTTCTGCACATCTATCATTACTCTTCTTGTGGCTAAGAAATGTCTCCCCTAAATGATAGGTATCTCTTTATATTCCTCCATATCCAACAAAATGAAATTCAACAGGAAAGATAAATTGATCCACTTTCATTAGGACATCTTCTATAACTCCTTTAGGGTACGTTATCGAACGATCTGCTAATTTCATAGTTACAGTGGTAGTAGTTATTTCTCATAATCTCAATCTTTTAATTATTGATAACGGAATAAGGTTAATTCTTGCACTTAAATCACATAAAGCTTTTCCATAAAATATGTCTCCTATTGCACATGAAATTGTAAAGTTACATGATCTTTAAGCTTTTCAAGAAGCTTTTTTCTGAATTATAGCACTGCACTCCTCAATAAGTGCAACAGTCTCATTATCTTCAAACTTCCTTTTTCTCTTGAGAATATCCTTCATAAACTTTGCATAGCTTGACATTTGTTCTATACTAAAAATCAGCAAATGGAATAATAATTGTGAGCTTCTTAAAAATTTCCATAAATTTTGAAAATTGCTTATTCAACTAATGTTGACGAAGTCTCTGAGGAAATGGTGGTGGTGATTTTTTCAAATCAATTTTCAATGGAGAAATAGGACTTTAAGAATCTTTTGGAGCGTCCTCTTTTGATTCTTCAATTTCTTCTGTCTCTACTTCAGTTTCTTTTTCAACCCTACCTTCCAACTCTCTTCCACTTCTAAGTTGAACGGCTTTTACTTGCTCTTTATTCTAATCTTTCATATTTGTTTTAGTATTACTAGGAAATGTTCCTTGGGATCTATTACTTAATGAATTTGTGATTTGTCTAAGTTGATTCTAAATATTTCTAGTTGTAGCTCCTTGACTTTGTAACTGATTTCTCATTTATAACTCTACTTCTTTTATAGACAACTTTTTCTCCTTAAATTGTGGATTAGTGTTGAAACCTAAAGGAATTATTATTCTCTTGGTTGTTCTAGTTTTCTAATGGGTTTACTTGATTGTTCTCTCATTGCTGATTATTATCACTCGTAGTATTATTCTAATTGAAGTTGGAATGGTTCTTCCAACCTGGGTTATAATAATTTGAATATGAGTTATTCTGCTTGTTATTTATGGTATTCAAAGTTTCTAATGATGCTTGAGAATCTACCATTTGGCCTAATGAATTCTCTTTAATCATAGAAATAGGTTGATAAAAATTCATTCCAAATTGGTCTAACTTCTTTGAAATTTTAGCAACTTGATTTGCTAACATAATAAATGCATCAGATTCATGAATCTTGGCTAATTTCTTAGGATTTACCCTCTTAGAAGACCATTAAAAATTATTAGTAGTCATTACTTCAATTAAAGCATAAGCGTCATGAAATGGTTTTGACATCAATGAACTACCAGCATCGGCATCAATAATAGATCTAAGAGATCCAGCTAATCCATTATAAAAAGGTTGAATTATTAACCAATCTGGTGTAAAATAAATCTAAGAGAACCAATTAATCCATTATAAAAGGTTTGAATTATTAACCAATCTGGTATAGTGTGTGGACACTTTCTTAAGAGTTCTTTAAATTGTTCTCATGCTTCATAAATAGATTCCCCTTTAAACTGATTAAAAGATGTAATAACATTTCTAAGCTTCGTAGTTTTTGATGGTGGAAAATATTTAACAAGAATTTTTGTGTTAAATCGCCCCAAGCTCTGATAGATCCAGGTGCTAATGAATTCAACCACATTTTAGCTTTATCCCTCAGAAAGAAAGGAAATAACCTAAGTCTAATGACACCATCTGATACACCATCATATATAAATGTAGCGCACAATTTTAAAAAATTGGCAAGATGTAAATTTGGATCTTCAGTTGGTGATTACCCAAACTAACTATTTGATATCATTTAGATAATAATGGGTTTAAGTTCAAATGAATTAGCCATTACAATAGGTTTTTGAATACTACAATGAAATTCATTTACTGTAGGGTTGACATAATCTTGTAAAGGTCTAAATTCTTAATGAATTTTAGCACTTTGATCATTTTGGTTTGCCATTTCGGTAATTTTTTTAGATTTTTTAAAACATTTAATTTTTTTGCTTTTTCTGATTTTCATAACAGCTCTCTCTAATTCAGAAAGTTAAGGCACTAGTCTTTTAGAACCTGAACTATACATACACTAAAATAAAATAAAACACACAAAAATACTATAATAAGATATTCCTACAGTAACTCTTAAAGTTTAAATAAGACTTTTTAAAATATAAATTTTCTTTCAATCAATCTCCCCGACAACGGCGCCAAAAACTTAATCCCGACTGTTTATGTGTAATAGTATAACAATGTATACAATTTATATTCTTCACTTATCTTTCCTACTTTGCAACAACACCAAAAACTTGATCCNATTTTACTTTCATTTTTCTTGTGTTGTTGTAGTTTAGAAATATGAATATTTAATGGTTGTTATATTAAACCATTAATATTGAGTATTTTCATTTACAAAAAGTCATTGATGCATACATTAGCATATATAAGATTTTTTATAAAAATATGAAAGATTAACATTTTCCAATATTTCTTATAAAGATATGAAATACCAAAATGCATATTGAATTCTTTTCTTGGGTCTATGTAGTTTAGGAGTGTGATTACTCCTGGATTATCTTTAGATAACTCATTATGTTGTTTTAATATTATTTTTAGGGTTTAAACATTTAAACAAGATGAATTGAAGGTATAGGAGTTGAATACAACAACTCGAAAGGTACACTTTTCTACTTATTAATTTTAATTTGTCTCTTTAATGATATTTTCATGTATCTTTTAATGATTTTTTCATGAATCTTTGAATATTAATTTGTTAGTTATAGAAATATGATAACAGAGAATTTATTTCTATTACTCGACTATTTGTTCTCGTTTTTGTTAATTCTAAGTCTCAGATCAGGTCGTGACAACAGTGGTATTAATTGAGATTTAGATCAGAGCAGATGCTTAGATTAAATAACATGAATCTTAATGAAAGAGTTAATATGATAATTAGATTAAATTATAAATAATATTAATTAAAAATTATAATTAAGTCTAATTAAATTATATGATTGTTATTTCAAAATTATGGATGATCCGGAGGAAGAGGTTAAAGACGAGAATGTAGAATCTGTTGTATCATAGAATGTTACAGTCAATGCTGGTGTATTATCTGATATGATGAATGTTGTGACTAGGTTTAAGTATTTTTAATCTCAAGCTAGTACCAGTGGAGGAGTGCCAATGGATAAATACTTGAAGGTCTTTTATGATATGAAACCACCTTTGTTTTCTGGAGCAGGAGAGTCCGTGGAAGCTGAAAACTGGCTTTTGAGAGTGGAGAAGATTTTAGATTGATTGTCATGTTCACTGGAGAGAAGAGTTACCTTTGCCACTTTTGCTTTTGAGGGAGAAGCTGAGAGATGGTGACAAGGACGAATGCATGAAAGGTTTGGAGGTAGAACCAACCACTTGGTGCAGTGGGACGAGTTTGTGAAAATCTTCAGATTGGTTTGTACCACGGTCAACTAGAAGACAAATGCAAGATAAATTCGTTAGGTTGGTGTAATGAGATTGATTAGTTATGCAATATGAAGTGCTGTCAAAGTATGCACCCCAGTTGATTCCTAATGTAGAGGAGAAATGCCATAGAATTTTTTTTTTGAATTGAAAGCCTAGTGCCAATTGGGATTGAAAACTATTCAGTGCTAGAGGAAAGGGTTAGGCGGGTGGATATTGATTTCCAACAAGTTAGAAGCATAGAGACACACATAAGAATTTAGCGTGGCAACCGAGGTGAGTAATTATATTTTTAAATTTAAGAAGTTCTATTTATTTCAGAATGTATGTTTTGATCATTTTATGTTCTAATTTAGTTAAATTTTTCATATTGTTGAACAAAAAAATATGCATAAAAAATATGCATGTGATGCATGATATATATGGTGGACATTCTATATAAGATAGATATGATAGAAAACATATGCATAAGATAAGATATATGAATGATATGAGGGATATGCTTAATATGATATGCATAATATTTAGTTGCACAACAATGTATGTATGTTAGTAGATGCATAAAGATATTTCAAAATAATGTATGTGATGAAGAATAAAATAACTTGTATATGAATGTTTGTATGTGCATATTCGGAGGAGAATTTCTCCCCCTAATGGTACAAGAAGAGATGCTAGTGTATTTGCGTGTGTAGAGTTTTTTCTACCATCCCAGACAATTGTGATGGTTGTGCCAACAGAATAATATCGGTATGATATTGATATTTCAAAATACTGGTATGATATTGATATAGAAAGATTCATTGATAGTATTAAAAATTGTTAATATTTATTTATTAAAATTTTAATTAGCATGCATTTTACNAATATCAAAAACTTGATCCTGAAAAAATAAGAATTTAACTTTTTAATATATATATATATATATATATATATATATATATATATTAGGATACTACGCAAGTATACATATCATTATCAAGTAATATATAACTTTTTTATTAAGCCCCAAATATCGAACCCACAGAGAGTGCTCACAATATACACTTCTTAATAACATACTTTCTATTTCAAAAAGATAATTACTTAAACTATAGATATTTTTATAGTAATTAAAATTCATTTTTTTTGGTATTTTTGATATTTTGACAAAACATAAACAACTTCTAAATATAACTTGAGTTTATGTAAAAGAAAAGCACTGAATATGAAATATCTTTCTCTTTATTATGAATCAGTAATAAGTATAGGAATCCTGTTATGGAAGTATTCAAATTATTTTGTGTCAAGTAGGAGCAATATTATTCTTTTCCCTTACTAGAGATGCTACAAAGAACATTGGCTAATTTAAAGTTTGAATAGTTCTGAAGACCAGCTAGGCAGAGAAGGTACCAGCTCTTACTTTAAGGGGGCTAACATCTCATATTAGAACCTAAAACAATAAAGCAAGTTGGGAGCTTTAGTCTGTCGCTCTAAAGTCCTCTAACTCCACACCCTTCAAAGATTATTTCCTTATTTATTTGTACAAAATTATATGAATTACATTCTCATTCATACAACTTGATGTGATTCTTTCCAACTGTTAACTGAGACAATACCAACCTGGTTCTTACATGTTCTCTTGACAAATTTTAACATCTAGATGGGCTAGATCAAGAAGTAAATGAAGTCCATGGAATTAAATCATTACAACTTCTTCCAACAGTAATGATTAATACTCTTCACAACCATCCAACACTTTAATTACTTATCATTTTAAAAGAAAGATAAAGAAAACTACTAAGAATTCATTAAGAAAACAAAAACATACTTTAGTTTAAAAGTAGAAATCATTGTCAAACCAACAAACGTTCTTGATTAAAACCAAAAATAGCTTAAAAACAAAAATAAAAACTTATCTCAAATCTTCCACCAAAATCTAGAAGTTTCTTTCAATCTATTCTCTCTTACAACACTCTTAATTCTCATAATAAAACTAAAAAAACAAAAAGGATAAAGTAAATTTGTGGTGCCTGAAAAATCTCTCCAAAAGTTCCTTCATGAACTATTTCAAGAACTTCTCAGGACTCCCCCATTTTTCTCTCAATTTCCTTCTTTTATAATTTCCCAAGAGGTGACTTGGTATCTCTTCAAAATGTGTCCTGATTTGATGTATTTTCCAATGAATGTCTCCTTTCACAAATCTTTTAATCATATTTTCGTTTCTAGTGGATATAACTACCCTCTTTAGCCAATAGGTGCCTCAAATGTCCCTTCAAAATTCAGAAAAATGAAATAACCCATCAAATAACTGCCTCTAGCACTTAGGCACGACCTTCTCTGTGCCACCGACGCTTAAGCGCCGGATCTGACACTTAGGCGCCAAAACACTTTTGCACCATTTTTTGCATTTTTGCTCCAAATTTGATCATTTTTTACTCGTTTTAGCATTTTTCACATTTTTACATGTACTTGAAAAAAAACACACAAATATCTTCAATTAAAGCGCATGATCTAAAAATAGGTATAAAAATATGTCTAAAAATACTATATATTTTAGGTGTATCAGTGGTCAACTTTGGTTATTGTAATCTCTATCTCAAGATATTTCAATTCAAAGTTCAAATGGGGAGTTGGGGTGTTTATGGGCCAAAAATTACTCTTCACTCAGTTGGCTCAAAAAAATTAGGAGAGCACACTGATGAAGTTGGCTTTGGTCAAGCAATACCCTATCTCAAGAAAATTGAAGTCAAATTAGAGGTCTCACCATAGGAGATAAAATTTTGATGGATTTTAGATGAAAGTTTTTAATGAGTTTTAATTAAATAAATTAAATATTTTAGCTAAATTTTACTTTATTTTAAGTTTGATGTTGATTTAGGCTCAATTTTAGGTGTTATATTGATTATAATTATGAGTATTATTATACTTATCCTAATTATCATCCAATTATTGTCCAAATTATCCTGACCTTGATGGTCCCTGGAAAAGGTTCATTTTGGGCACGAAAGGGCTCATTTGAAAGGTTTTGACGATCCAAACGCGCTCGTACAATTCATTTTGAAAAATAATGCTCGGATGAAAAATAATTATGCATCTGTAATAATTTTGCATAAAAATGTGAAGTAAAAAGTTTTAGATAAAATTATGTTCAATCTTCCCTAAAAATGTTTGTGTATTTTCATATATAATAACAAACATCATGCATCTTTTAGAATGAAATTCCAAGCTCTATGATGATATGTAGAAAAAAAATGATACTTTTGAGATTTATTTAGATTAAATTGATTTTTAGTTCAATTTTAGGGTATGGTTGAAGTTGGTTACTTTTAATTTTATTTTATTTTTGGTTATTTTAATATTTTTTATTTATTTAGATACTAAATTAAGATTGGCACAAATTTTAGTTTAATTAGGTTCAAATTTTGGCTTATTCAGAACCATTTTAGTCATCTAGTAACACTAACAAAGGGTTTTTGGTCAAGATGTGATTCGATATAAGACGGGAAGGGTTGACAAAAAAGTGTGGTCAACAAACGAACCTCATTCATATGTTGTAGATTATCACTAATAATTTGAAATTTTAATTTATGAATTGGAATTAGAACTTTAATTTGAAGTTCAAGATTTTTGAGCTTTAGAGTTCTTTATAAATATTATCCATTAAAGACTCATGTTCGGGATCTAGCCAAATGTTACCTAAAGAGTTTAATTTAAAATTTTAGTAAAAGNTCTCTATAAATATTATCCATTAAAGACTCATGTTCGGGATCTAGGCAAATGTTACCTAAAGAGTTTAATTTAAAATTTTAGTAAAATAAGCCATTGAGAACTTACACCTGACCTAAAAGGCAACCAAAGCAATCCAAGCATGTTGCAGTGAAACAAAAATTCTAAAGACTGATGAGATTCTGAAAAACCTAAAGATGTGTTGTTAAGCTTCATGTCATAAAGGATATGAGTCTAATAATGGTGCAGTTAAACTTTTTGTTCTGTAGATTAAAATGTTTGAATTAGCTCAGGATGACTTTGTTACTTTTTGTGTATTTAAGGGGACATTTTTAAGAATGGTGTAGTTAAGTTTCATGTCCTGTAGATTGAAATGTTTGAATTGCCTCAAGATAGTGTTGTTGCACTTTATGTCTATAAGGTAAAAAATTAAGGATGGTGTAGTTAAGCTTTGTGTCTTATAGATTGGAAAGCCTTGAATGCTTAAAGATGGTGTTTTTAAGGTGACAAATCTATGGACGGTTTAGTTAAGCTTCTTGCTCTTTAGATTGAAAAGTTTTGAAAGGCTAAAGATAGTGTTGCTATGCTTCATGTTTTTAAGATAAAAAGTCTAAGGGAGATGTAGTTATGTTTTGTGTTCTATAGATAGGATAATTTTGAAAGCCTAAATATGATGTTGTTATGCTTTATTTCTTTAAGGCGAAATATCTAAGGAGAGTGTAGTTAAGCTTCATGTTCTATAGATTGTAAAGTTTGAATTTGTGTTTAAGTTTAGGGTGCTTAATGACCACAGTAAGATAGGAACCATGATACTTCATGTATATCTTAGATTTATTAGGCAATGCATTGTCTTATTAAGCAAATTTGGCACAATAAAACTAATGAACCCTAAATATATCATATTCTTGAAGAAGAGGTTGGTTTAAGTTTTCCTACTCCTTAGGCAGTTGATTTGTTTTCCCACTCCTTAGGCTGTTGGTGAGTTTTTCCACTTCTAGGATAGTTGATGAGTTTTCTCACTCTTAAATAATTTGATGAGTTTTTTGTCTCCTTAGAAGAATTGATGAGTTTTTCCACACCTAAGGTTGTTGATTAGTTTTTAGTTGTATCAAGTCGAGGAAACCTTAAGGGATATTACACCTTAGTAAAATAACAACCAAAGTATTCTAAGAAAAATGTAGGGAAACTTTGTGTCCTAAAGAGTAAAATTTTTTTTGTCTTCTGGTTCACTAGAACACATTAGGATAGAAAGCATAGGGATTTACATCCAACTAAAGAGGTGAACAGGGTGTCTAGATCAATATAGAAAACATGGGAACTCACATCTAACCTGAAAGTTAATTGAAGGGAAATTCAACTCAAGGAGAAGTTATGCCAGATCCAAAGAAGGTTTAATTTTGGTATACTATAACACGTTAGGATAAAAAGCACATAGAGGTGAACATGTTGATTTGATCTAGATAGAAAATACATACTCAAATCTAACCTGAGAGCTAATAAAAAAGAAAAGCAACATGAGGGGAAGTTACACCGGACCCTAAGAAGATTTCATTTATTTTACCAGAGTATTTTAGGATGGAAAACATAGGGAATCACATCTAATCAAAGTGGTTAATAGTTTCATTAAAGCATGGTGGAAAACATAAGAAATCACATATAAGTAGAGAGATAAGCAAAAGAAAAGACAATCTAATGGGAAGTTACGCCAGACCTAAAGAATATTTCTACTATTAAATGTCATCTAACATTACACCACATAACATGCCAATCTAAGGGTTACAAGGGCCCAAAAAAAGCCATAGTGAGGTGAAAATGTCTTTTTTTGACGTGCAACCCTAGTTCTAAATACAAAACGGTGGATTATACATTACCACTGGTGAAAAAGGTTACCAAGCGCCCACCAGACTAGAAAGTAGTTCCTAAATGAAGTCTCTCCAGGGGGTAGATATGAGATTCCAATCTGAATATTGGTATTTGGATGAGTGAGAGGGCATTCTTCGCACGATATACTAAGATGCGACCTCACAAGGACTTTGACCATGGAAATGAGCCTGCTAGGAAGAGATGCACGGGTCGAGCACTGAAACTTCGATGAACACCAGAAGATTTGTAAAGAGGGGAATGTACATTGATTTGAAAGAGGTTCCAAATATTTGTTTGTCGTCTTTGAGGGGCCATGGATACTTTGATTAGATTGCGATGATAATCTGATTGTTGTGAGTATCATATCAAAGCATTTGATTGTTGTAAGTATCATATCAAAGCCACCTCTTCCTCTTCCGTGTGATCATCCTTTTTCTCATTCTTACTGGTGATTGCTGAGATCTTGCTACCTTTCCCTCTCCTGCACCAGGATTCTATTTACTGCGTATTGATCTATCGATGATGATTTTGCCAAGTGTTTTGATTTGGAATTTTGCTTGAAAATTTAAATATATCTTTTTATCGAGTTTCAGTTTTGATTTCATTTAATGTTACAGAGCTAGTTTTATTTTAAGAGTTTCAAATTTTGGTTAATTTCAATCTAGGAGAAAGAGAGTTGATGTTTGAGGTTTAGAAGTTTAATTGAGTTCAAATTTATTCAACTTTGATTCTAAATTTAAAAATTTTAGAGATTGAGTGATTATCAGTCTCTCGATGCTTCGAATCTTAGAGAATTTAAGAAGAAATTTCTTTTAAAGGGAACCTAGTTAAAGAAATGATTTTAGACACGAGGAATTTGATAAAAGAAAGTCCTAAAGCTTACTAATGAAACAAGGCTTAAATGAAAACTTGAAAGTCCCTGGATTTAAGGAAATTAGATGGACCCAACCCTTAATTTGGTGGATGAAAGTCTAATAATATGGGTAATCTTAGCTGTGAGGGGTACAAACACATTATCAATCGAGGAAGAATAATATAATTCAATACTATAGATGGAGAGTTGAACCATCCTTAATTAAGTTGTTAGAAAAATTTTGGTGGGGAAATTTTCTTATGATATTGATATGTCCACTACAGATCTTAAAAGATTTCTATCTAAATGATTAAAAGTTTCATTCAAAGACTAATATTACCTTAAAATGTATATCATTTTGATGAAAAAGTTATGAGCTCTTGAGAAAACTCTTGATTAAATAAAGTTGTTTATATCATGCAGGGTTTCAGGGATGATATTTTCAAATGTAAAGATTCAAGATTTAAAGAGACTCCTAAATACTAATGAAATTTTAAATAAAACAATAAAAAATTGCTTTCATTATAAATGATTTATGA
This sequence comes from Phalaenopsis hybrid cultivar, assembly GCA_002079205.1. Taxonomy (NCBI): domain Eukaryota; kingdom Viridiplantae; phylum Streptophyta; class Magnoliopsida; order Asparagales; family Orchidaceae; genus Phalaenopsis; species Phalaenopsis hybrid cultivar. Next base: position 9,542 of record JXCR01137927.1, on the reverse strand, counting down.
TTATTTTTATCTGCAAACAGATGTGTTCGCCACTTAAAAATATTTGAATCTTAGTTNAAAAAGAAAATTGTTGTGAAATTTTCTTTAATTTCGCATCTTTTATTGAATTATGTGATTTGTTCTATTTGGTTGGCACTTATATAAATGAATATGGGGTGATATGTCAGGGAGAGAATAGTCAAAGGGTGTTTGAAATTGGACCAAATGCACTAATGGTCAAAATCATTTTTGTCCCAAATATTTATGATTTTGTGTGGGAGCCAGCCATTTGATAATTCTACACCAATATATTTTTTAATTTTCGAATAAAAGAGTAATGCTTAACAAATAGTCCATATTTATTTTCTTGATCATAGATCATTTTTTTAACATTTAAGAGTTTTAATGACCTCATAATTGACTGATCTTGGATGCATTAGTTTTCTCTCATGGAGCAACTCGATTTGATTCTATGCATGTTAAATTTTGAGATCGTTTAGTCATCTAATTGATGCATCAAATCCTTTTACACGTCAAGTGTTAGATCTGGGTGCATTTGGACTCAAATATGATCATTTTTGACGCAATTAGGTTTGTACTGTCAAGATGCTTTGTTTAAGAATTAATTTGTTGAAAACTAGGCTTGTATAACATTGATTTTGAATTTGGAATATTCCTTGCTAAAAATGCATAAAAAATTGTGTCTGATGATGAAACTTTTTTGGTGACACATCACTTATAATGATCATATAAGCATAACATTTGTGTATTATGAAATGACTGCGGGACGCCTTTGCAAGGATGGGGTGCTTGTATGATATGATTGTACATGGTAGATCGAAGTTGTTCTTTTATCAATATATATGGTTTAATCTGCACAAGTTTTTTGTTCAGGGAATTATTCCCATGAGTTATCATGTAACATGATTGGGACTATCAAGCTTTAGTATTCCCTAATGGGTTGAACTGTGCAAGGGTGCACTTTTTGGAGTTATTGAAATAGTGGAGATGTTGAGTGCCCTAATGCAATCCCCTTGCAATGCGTATTGTGTTGTCTCCAACATTGCGGGACACTATAAAGCTTGCCTTTAACTTAAAATTAAAACTTGTGAGATAACTCCATAAGTTAATGTTATGTAAAATAATTTTGTGTTACAATGAATAAAACGTAGTAAACCTAAAATTAATATTATATATAAAAATATTTTTTTTTAATTAAATTACAATAAGCATTAAGATTTATCATTAATATAACTCTGTACATTTAAATAATAATAATAATTAGCTTTGGTTGAAAACTAAACAGTCTAATACAATAGTATAAAATAGTAACTAGCTTGAAAGATTAATATGGTGCATCTAGAAAATCTATTGCTGACATGTTTAAGGGTGAATCAAAATTTCATATTATTGATGGCAATACATTCTTTAAAGCCTTGCTCGGACGCCCTTGGATGCATGAGTATGAGATGATACCTTCAACCTTACAACAAGATATATTGAATATATGTGTGTGTGGATGAAAAGTGTTTCCCATTTTAAGTGATATTCAAGTATTCTCCGNCTATTGCTGACATGTTTAAGGGTGAATCAAAATTTCATATTATTGATGGCAATACATTCTTTAAAGCCTTGCCCGGACGCCCTTGGATACATGAGTATGAGATGATACCTTCAACCTTACAACAAAATATATTGAATATATGTGTGGATGAAAAGTGTTTCCCATTTTAAGTGATATTCAAGTATTCTTCGTTAATGAGGTGACCATTTATGATGGCATCAAATGTTATGTTCTTACTAAAGAGGCACCTCTATCAACCTTGAATATGATATGACATTCATGAGCTCCTCGCTTTATTAGTTCTTTCCTGGCAAAAGGTAAAGAGATAGTATGCCAAGAGGGAATGAGTTGTGTTCCAATGATACCAAGGTATGATTGGGTTTTGTCTATTATGTCATCTTCTTAAATAAAGATAGAAACTGGATCAGATAGTGATTATGAATCAGATGAGGTCTTATAAGTGGATAACATCAAGAGTTTGTTTGGCCATGATGGTTCAAAATAAGTCTACGATCAAGGAGATTCTTGTGAAGAGACATCCTTGAAGCCCTTGCCTGAAGATGTGCTACCAATGTTCATAGTCTCTTGTTTTTCTAATTTTTTTTTGACATATGAGGTGTTGAATAAAGAACCAGTGCCATGAGAACACTTCAAAAACTTGACTGCTACAAGTGTATCAACAATTAATTAGCTTCACACTTTCTATTTACCTCCTAGATTTAAATCTAGAGATAATGAAATTTTTTTTTATAAAGTTGATGCATATATAACTAACTCTAATGTATTGATTTTGAGTGACGATAGTAAAAAAAATGGAGCATATACCTCATCCTTTTTATTGTTCTTCTCTTATTAATAACTTTTGGATATTGGTTTGTTACCTAAAGATAGTTTGTTTGCAAAGCAAAAATGTGTAAGTCTATGTGGAAGAATTGAGACTTTAGCTAGAAGTTTGGTTTATGATATGTAAAAAGGGGTTAGATGAAGCAAAGTTTCCATCTCTTCATGTAGAATGATTTTTACATTTGAAGGTGATGATGATCTTGCCTATAATGATGAGGAAAGTGAAATCAAGCACGCTCCTCTTGAATTGGAGGATGGTGTTTCCTCGATTATAGATGAGTTGATCAAAATTAATTTTGGTACTAATGACGATCCTCATCCTTTCTATATAAGCAAACTTCCATCAAATTTATGGCTAGTAAAATCATAGAAGTCATGAAGAAAATTTGTAAATGTCTTGCATGGAGTTATGTTGAGATGCCTAGCTTATCTCTAGAGAGAGTTGTTTATAATTTAGCTATAGAATTGAGTGATGTTCATGTGAAGAAATCTCCTCAGATAATGTGGTCCGATATAGAACAAAAAGTTTATTGAGGCTGGCTTCATTAGGGAAGTGTCATATCCTACATGGCTAGTAAACATCATGCCTGTTTAAAGAAAGAATTGACAAATACGAGTTTGCATAGAATTTCGAGACCTGAATAAGGCTTACCCGAAAGATAATTTTTCTCTGCCCATACCAGAGCTCATGATAGATATTTCCTCTTCTATTGCAATGATGTCTTTCATGGATGACTTATCCATTATAACTAAATCTAGATGGCTCAGAAGAAGAATAGAAAATGACACTTTATATCCCTATTGGTATCTTTTGTTATAAGGCCATGTCTTTTGGTTTATTAAATGTCAGGACAACCTATCAACCTGCTATGACGCAGTACTTCAATGACATTACATCACCAAATTGAATGTTTTATTGATGATTTGGCGGTCGAGATTTATATAAAAGAAGATCATATTTCAGTTGTTTTCTTAACGCCTTAGGAATTATGATATGAAAATGAACATTTGAAGTGTGCATTTGACATATCTTTAGGGAAATTTCTGGTATTTATTCTCTGTCATAGAAGCATTGAGATTGATCATAGTAAGAACAAGGCCATCAAAGGAAACTCACATTCATTAGAAGATTCATTTCCAACCTTTAGTTGATATCAACCTTTTGTTGCATTGGCTAGAAAAGATATTTATTTCCATTGGGATAAATATATCAAGATGCTTTTGATGGTACCAAGTCCTATATATTGAACCCACCAATATTAGTAGCTCCAATCTTAGAAAAACATGACATTTTATATATTGTTATCATTGATGAGTAGGTAGGAGACTTGTTATCTTAGACTAATGAGAATGAGAAAGAAAAAACTTTGTACAATTTAGTATGTGTTTCATTCCAACCAAAATGAATTGTCTTTAATTTAAGAAATACTATTTGGTGTTGATATTTTTAATTCAGAAATTGAGATATTATATGCTCTTTCACCATAAACACTTGATTTCAAGTTTAAAACCCTAATAATATTTGATGAATCGACCCACTTTGGTTAGAAGTCTAGCTAAACATGTTGTCATTATATTACAATTTGATATTTTATATGTTCCTTAATGAGCCAACAAGCGAGAGGCTCTAGCTAACTTTCTGGCAANACTAAATAGTCAAGGTGGTTCTTGTTGAGTGAAGCACCAAACTTTAGTCAGGTAGCTATGTGATCAAGGTGTTCAGACTAAATAGTTTGCTAAATAAGTGAGGTGATTTGATAATATAACATGTTTTAATAAGAATAAGCAAGGTAGTTTTGACGATTCTTGCTGAGCAAAGCATCATGATTTAATCAAGTAGCTAGGTGGTCAAGGTATTATGATGAGATAGGTATTTGTAAGATAAACATGGAGATCTAGCCATATAAGGTGTATTCAGTAAGAATTAGCTAAGTAATTGAGGTAGTTTTATGGATCAAAGAGTCATAAATTACTCAGAAAGCTATTTAATCAAGGTGTCCTGAGAAAATAGTTATTTCCAAAATAAGGTGATCAAACCATTTAACATACTTTCAACAAAAAAACATACTTTCAATAAGAGCTACCTAGGTAGTCTAGATGGTTGTGTTGATTAAAGCATTATAAATTTGTCGGGAAGATTGGTGATCAAGGTGCCCAACTAAATATGGATACATTAGATAAGCGAAGTGATATAACCATAAGTTATTTTTGACAAGGCAATTAAAATTTTCCTACTAAAACAAAGTATCAAAGAGGCTTAGATAAGTGAGGTGATCTGACCAAAAGATATTTATTTTTACACTAAACACAACTATACCCTTTGGGGATATCAACCACATTCATATATCATGAATGGAATATTGTTGATTCGGATCCCGCATAAATGTGTAACCGAAAAATATGTTAAGAGCGGTGCGTGCTTTCTTTCACATTTATTAAGTATTAATCATGAATTTTATTAAATTATTTCTTAGCAAATAGAAGTATCATTGCACACAGCTCACATATAAATTAAATATGTCAAAATATATATCATATGTTGATTAAAAAGAAGTACAAAGTACATCAAGGCTTTATATATCAACTCTTATACAATAATTACAAAGAAATGCCTAAGCATATATTTTTTCAAATATCTCTAGTTGATGGGGGTTATTGGTTGTGATCTATCTACATTAATCAACAAATAAGCTCCTTCTTTGTAGAAATTTTTTTATTACAAAAGGACCTTCCCAATTCGACTCAAATATCTCATGTAAATGATGTTGATTATAATGGGGTGGCATAGAACCAACACTATGTCTCCAACCATGAAATTTCTAGTCCTTACCAATTTATCATAAACTTTAGCCATTCATGCATCATAAAATTCTAGGTTCTATTGGGCTTGTAAATTAAGATTATCTAGGTTATCCGTCTCCTCTAACCTACGATGGATATTTTGATCACTGNCATTTCCATTATTGAACAGAGGGAAATTATATTGAGAGATAATACAAGGTTCCATCACTTCACCAATGGTAACTGCACATGTGGGGATTACTGGTGAGGAAAGTTTATTCAATCTTTGCGTTTTTGGGGCAAGTAGAGATATCAAGATTTTATTTTTGTGCATTCTTGTTTTAGAAAGTTGGTTGACTATCCCAAATTCTGAAGAAAAGGCGCAGTTAGCAGTTTACTCGTTGTGAATTCATGGCATTTATCTCTTTTTCCTACATCTACATTGTATGGTTCATGCATCGAAGTACGGGATTTTTCCTACCATCATAAGAAGCAATTCACTTTGAAACATCAACTGCATATTAAAACGATATGTCCGAAGAGCTAAATGCATGGTCGGCAAGGATAAATCATTGGAACCACATAAAAGATATCATTGAAATAATCCGATGTTTGACTTGTTGCCATCAAGCGTATTTTTTCATTTCCTTAAAGCCATTATGTTCATTCTGCAGCAATCCACCAAAGCCAGCAGATACACCAAAAACATAGCTTTTAATACAGTAATTGCTTGCTCATATTTTTTTTAAAATCCAAATAACTCTGTATTTCTTAAAATCCAAATAGCGCTTTTTCCAACGATGTGAATGCTACTATTCTCTTGGTTTGAGGCATCCTGAGCTACCAAAACTTCTCATGCTTCATAATATCTTGCAATTGATGTCATTCTGATTGTATCAACAAGATGTGTTCACCGCACAAGTTTAATTTGTTTGTTTAAAGTTTGGCTAGTATGCAGAGCAGTGTAAACTTGCCTCTAGACTGATTTAAATGATTTCATTTGCTTACAAGATGTTGTTTTGTCACTATGGCAGAACTAAATGTATTAGAAATGAACCTACTAGATATATTTTTTATTCTTCCTGGAACACCTAAACAAATGAAAGAAATGTTAGTGAACCATATTCAGAGGAAAAAGAAAATTGTTGTGAAATTTTCTTTAATTTCGCATCTTTTATTGAATTATGTGATTTGTTCTATTTGGTTGGCATTTATATAAATGAATATGGGGTNCATCTGGAGACCTCCTAAAGATAAAAATTATGATTGATTTGATCTTTGTATCTCCTCAATGACAATGAGATAGAATATAAAATTTTAATTCTACGATTGGAAGTTGTCATTGAGATAAATATAAAAAAACAAGGTGTGTGTGGATTCCCAACATGTAATTGTCTAGGTAATTGGACCATTTTAAAATCTGATCATTTTTTTTATCATAAAAGAGTGATGGGATTGCTAGAGCACATTCTTAGTGTGACAATATTTTAGATATATTATTCCATTAATAATAAAGTTGGTGCTCTTGTTAAGCTATCCAATGAGCTACAAGTCCTAATGGTGACCCTGCGATAGTGATGATTCAAGATAGGAGAAGGATCCCATCACCAACATATTTTGATTATTTAGAAGCTGCAACTTTAGATAACAATGTAGTAGTTCTTATAGCTTACAATGAGTCATATGTTGATTGGGGTCAAGCCATTATCATATATTTGATGAAAGGGTGTCTCTTTGCTGACCCTTTTTGTTAAAATTCAAAACTGAGCACGTTTGTTAACCATCACGAATAATGTGTCATATCGACTCTCATTTGAGCAAATGTGATTTTTTTGTGTTTTGAGAAATGAAGCCCAAAAAGTCATAACTGAAGTTCATGAAGACATGCAATTCTCGCCAATCAGGCCCAAAAGCGAAAATAAAAATTAAAAGACTTGGTTATTATTGGTTGGCCTTCAATGACCCTTGATTGCATGGAAAATGCCATGATATGTCATCAGTGCCAAATTCTTAGCCCCATACTTCATCAGCCCTCAAATGTAATGCATCCCACAGTACCATCATGGTTGTTTGAGGCCTAGAGAACTAACATCATAGAGCTTATGGACTCTCCATCTGTAAAGAAAATAAATTCATTCTTACATTTGCAGATTATTTCTCTAAATGAGCATAAGTTATCCTTTTAAGAGAAGAAAAGGCAAAGAATGTGTTGCATTTTCATAAGGAAAATATCATATATCGATTTGGTGTGTCACACAGAATCATATTTGATAACAGGCTAAGCTTAATGAATATCTACTTTAATAGATTTGTTAATACCAACAAATTTATTGGTGTTATACCACTGTCTTTTATCCAAGAGTAAACGACATTTTTGAAGATTTTAATAAAATGCTGAGAAGCCTTATCAAGAAAATCCTTCATGCTAATAAGAAAGAGTGGAATGATAAGCTCTTGGAAGCTTTGTGGGAATATCATACTACATACCGTGCACCCACCTATTCTATTCTGTACACATTGCTAGCCTTTGGGTTTAAAGTAGCCCTTCAACTGGAAATAGAATTGTCTTTGTTGCAGGTTGCCAAGAGTAAAAATATTAATAGTGGTCAAAATATCCATCGTAGGTTAGAGGAGACGGATAACCTGGATAATCTTAATTTACAAGCCCAATAGAACCTAGAATTTTATGATGCATGAATGGCTAAAGTCTATGATAAATTGGTAAGGACTAGAAATTTCATGGTTGGAGACATAGTGTTTGTTCTATGCCACCCCATTATAATCAACATCATTTACATAAGATATTTGAGTCAAATTGGGAAGGTCCTTTTGTAATAAAAAATTTCTACAAAGAAGGAGCTTATTTGTTGATTAATGTTGACGGATCACAACCAATAACCCCCATCAACTAGAGATATTTGAAAAAATATATGCTTAGGCATTTCTTTGTAATTATTGTATAAGAGTTGATATATAAAGCCTTGATGTACTTTGTAATTCTTTTTAATCACCATATGATATATATTTTGACATATTTAATTTATATGTGAGCTGTGTGCAATGATTACTTCTATTTGCTAAGAAATAATTTAATAAAATTCATGATTAATACTTAATAAATGTGAAAGAAAGCACGCACCTCTCTTAACATATTTTTTGGTTACACATTTATGCGGGATCCAAATCAACAATATTCCATTCATGATATATGAATGTGGTTGATATCCCCAAAGGGTATAGTTGTGTTTAGTGTAAAAATAAATATTATTTGGTAAGATCACCTCACTTATCTAAGCCTCTTTGATACTTTGTTTTACTAGGAAAATTTTAATTGCCTTGTCAAAAATATCTTATGGTTATATCACTTTGTTTATCTAATGAATCCATATTTAGTTGGGCACCTTGATCACCAATCTTCCTNTTCTATTTGCTAAGAAATAATTTAATAAAATTCATGATTAATACTTAATAAATGTGAAAGAAAGCACGCACCGCTCTTAACATATTTTTCGGTTACACATTTATGCGGGATCCGNGAAAAGGTTCTGGAGTTATGTGAAAAAATCAACCTAGTACTATATTGGGAAAATATCAATTTATGGTTGCAGCAGGAATTGTACTTAGGCATAAAACTTTTGAAAATGACATGGAAGTAGCTTTTACAAAAATTCAAATTATTGAAAAATTACCACCACCGACTAGGGTCAGGGGGGTAAGAAGTTTTCTAGGACATGGTGGTTTCTCTAGGCATTATATAAAGATNGAAAAGGTTCTGGAGTTATGTGAAAAAATCAACCTAGTACTATATTGGGAAAATATCAATTTATGGTTGCAGGAGGAATTGTACTTAGGCATAAAACTTTTGAAAATGACACGGAAGTAGCTTTTACAAAAATTCAAATTATTGAAAAATTACCACCACCTAGGGTCAGGGGGGTAAGAAGTTTTCTAGGACATGGTGGTTTCTATAGGCGTTATATAAAGAAGTTTTTTAAAATAACTAAGCTATTATGCCAACTTTTAGAAAAAGATACGAAATTTGAATTTATAAAGGAATGCATAAAAGCATTTAAGTTGTTAAAAAAAAAATTAATCACTACTCCTATAATAGTCCCACCTGATTAGGAAAAACCATTTCAAATAATGTACGATGCTAATGACTATGCTATTGGAGCTGTTTTAGGGCAAAAGCCCAAAAAAGTTTTTAAAGTAATATATTATGCTAGTAAAACTCTAAATGATGCTCAAATGAACTACACTACTAATGAAAGAGAGTTATTAGCTATTGTCTACGCCTTTGATAAATTTAGACTTTATTTAATTGGAACAAAATGTATAGTGCATACAAATCATTCTGCTATTAAATACTTAATGC
>JXCR01137926.1:13251-68187 GCA_002079205.1 Phalaenopsis hybrid cultivar | reverse complement strand
AAATATGCCATTAGGGTAGTCTTAGCTCAGCATGTGCAATATATTAGCAGGGGACCAGTTCATAGCCTAGCATGAGATTTTGTGCTGTTAATTCTTGAGAAGTTTTGTAAGAGTACTATTAATGCTGATACTCGCGGATTAATACATCTTCTCTTTTCTGTAAGTTCAGCAACATGTACCGAGGACCAACATGTTTGCCTCTGCTGAGAGATTTGCCAGCACAAGTGTTGCTAAAAGATCACCAGGTGGTTTCTTTAGCTGGCTTACTGGTGCAAAATCTAGCCAGGTTCCTCCCCTAGATTTTCCACTTCCTGGCGTTAGACTTCCTCCCCCTCTTCCAGATTATGTTGAGCCAGGAAATNGTAGAATAAATCATAACATGTCGACATATGCATAAATACTTAATTTCAGTGGACTTTGGAGCGTTCACTTCTTCCTGACCCTCTGTCTTGTCGTTCGGTGGAAAATGCTCATAAAACCATTCAGCTTTATGAATAATTCCGATGTCAATGAGATGGTTGAAAATTCTCTACATTTGAAAATGTCTAAATGTTAAGCTGGTTTATTTTAAATTGTTATCAACCAGTAAGCTCTCAAAATGTTTTCTTGAATGAATTTGAAGAACAAATTATTTTGGAACTACTACTTTTGGATAATTCATGTATTGTTCAAGCTTTGAAGCTTTTTAATGCGGTCCCTTACATCTGTGAAGTTGCCAAGCTGCTTCACTAGATTAGATGATAAACCATCAATGCTCGAAGAACTTGAGTAAATGTATGCATGTTGTTTGATTGATACCCACCTGTCGCATTTTCTTGAGATCTAGTTTATTGTTGTTGTTATAAGCTCTCACATTGTTGCACATGTTGCAAAATTCTTTACCTTATTTCTTCCAAATTGCATGAAAAAGGGTCTTTTGGGTTGGTGTCCGATGTGGCATATAACGCAGGTTTGTTAGCAATTAAAATTGACAAATGCATGACTGCTGAGTTGAGCTGAGTGGAAAGGGCCATGTCGTGGTTGGGTTAATCTGTGCCACTAGTTTCCCATTTATTCTTTGCTTAATATATCCTATCCCTTGCATAACTAATTCCTTCAATTTTGCCACATCAACTTTTAAGATATATATGTTGCTTTTGCTGAATGGCTGCTAGATTGGTATGTGCTACACACCATGTTATGGTATTTATACAATGTCATTTGGATGGACCCTTAAGTAATCAATATGAGTTTACTGCTGTTGATCACGGTGTCTGCTTCATAGTACACCATTGCCCATTTTAAATCTTTATACATGTTGGTTATGTAATTTTCTTTGATATTTGGTTTAGTCTGTGTTGTAGAAAGTGTGACGGAGAAGAGAGGAAGAACTCTATGAACACAACTTCGATTTAAGGAGCACTCGATTGGGGTCACACATAATAAAATCACACTAATCAATCAATTAATTCCTATTTGATTTGGTTGTATCTAGGGCTGTTAACGATCCGATATTTCGAGCCAAGTTAGGTTCGGCTCAAAATCAACTTGAAAGAAATTCGAACCAAACTTTTGGCTCATAGCTCAGTTTGTTTATTTCTATATGATCTCGATACGAGCCAAAATTTGAATTAATTTTTGAACGATTAACGGTCTTTGAGCTAAATTTGTTAAATTCACAGCCTACATCACTAGGGTTATTAATTTCAAGCCTAGCTGGGGTCGTCGGCTCGAAAAAATTTGGTCTAAAATTTTTGGCTAGTATCTCGGCTTGTTTATTTTGATCCAAAGCCAAAAATCAAATCAATTTTCAAGCAATTAACAATCTTCGAGCGTCTAGTAGGAGGTCAATTAAATTGCATGTGGTCATAATTTGAACTTGAAATCATGAAAATATTAAAGTTCTTATTTGTCAAATTTTTAATGATTCGATTTCTCAAGGATAATCACTCATGTTGGTAATTTTAAACCTCACTATTACCATTTGATATATTGTTAAGAGTCCTTAAGTGGAGAAGCAACTGCTGAGAACCCATAAAAATTATAAAGAAATAAATAGCTGCTATTTTGTTTAGTTGACTTACAAGTAGGAGATAATGTCTAGTTGCATTTGAGCAATGATCTCTTCAAAGTAAAAGAAAAGAAGTTAAAGCTAATCATATATAACGCTTTTAAAATTTTCAGGTAGATTGGAGACATGCTTACTATATGGAGTTGTTGCCATATATGGAAATGTATTCAGTGATAAATATGGATAATTTGAAGCCTTTTGGACTTACCATGTTTTATGTTGAGCCAAAAGAAGGCAACCTTTTACGAATGGTTTACTCTTTGAGCAAGAATTGCCACTAAATCAGATATTCCTTTTGTGCAAAATATTGTCACCATGGACACGAGCCAAGTGAGACATTCCATATGGCAGAAACAACCAGTGACCAAGCAAAGTCAAATGGTACATTAGGGAAGCTGTGCAAATAATAATCCGTTATATGGAGCTTTAATTTCACATTAATGAAATTAAATCCTCTAATGGTGGCCCTATATTATGGTATTTGGTTTTGAAGTAGACCAATCAGATCGTCTATGATCAAGATTTGGGCATCAGATAATGTTCATTTAAATCGGATAGTGCAAAATTTTCAAGAAGTTTTTTGATAGGAGTGAGTCTAATAGCATACCATTGAGATTAAAAAAGATATCATCTAGAGTCCATTGGGTGTAATCAAATTGTAAATCAAGGATCATACGAATGAAATCAAGGCTCTGGAAGTTGAACAATTGGATTTTAGGTTACAGTAGGATAAACAAGAAATTGAATTATTAAACATATTTGAATAAGTTTATATATAAATTTTAATTAAGTATTTAATCTCTCAGACAGATCACTTCATATAAACTTACCTAGATTTGTTCTCATGGATTGGATTTCTTTCTTTGTGGAGTTAGTTAAGGCAGTGGTAATTTTTTTCCTTTTAAAATTTCTCATAAATAGGACTTAAACCTTGTTGAAAAATTGAGAAGAAATAATTGAGAATCTTTATATTTCTTTCTTTCTTGCACGTTGTCATGTATAATGCTCTTGAGTTCTTCCGTTTGGCTGTAGCGAGTGTCAAAAGTTTCCTGCACTCCTTTCCTTCAGTGTTATCTCTTGTACTTACGACTGTATTCTTTGATTGCTGCTCGTTGTGCTTATTTGGCAGCATTTTGAGGCCCCCAAGATACCATTATGAATCATGGAGAGGGGATGTGTTGGTTTATATTTTAGGCTTGGGTACACATGTCGAGTTTTTTTAGCAAGTTGACAAGTTTCATACTGAGAAAACTAGATATTTTTGCTGATATACAAATGTGGATACAATTTTTCAATACAATAGAAATTAGGATGCCCGAGACAAAAATGCCATCACATAACTTAGCTCTCATGAGAAACAAACTGAGATATAAGACTTGACTCAAAGGATTGTGAATGGTGAGACGGTTCTTCTGAAGGGGGAGTTATAATGAGCTAATAAAATCCATGATACATATCAACACTGTCAATCACCTACCCCGAGTCCATCATCTGAAATTCATACAAATTATGATTGAAGTTAGTTACACAATTCATGTCACGAGTAAGTTTACTGATAGATCTTAAATTGCTTTTAAGTTTAGGAACATAAAACACAAATTGAAGAATAAAATTCTTTATGAGATTCATACTTTCTCTTCCTTCCACTGATGAAAATGATTCATCTAGTGTTCTAACTGTAACATGATGTTTGCAAGAATGGAAGGATTGAAAAACAGTGATATCACCTGTCATATATGATCAGATCCTCTAGGGTATACTATCCAAATTTGATTCTTTCTAATGAGAGCAACAAGAGCAAATGGAAGACTACCTCAATGTGCTATAAGGTTGATAGGAGGCTCGTAATATTATCCAAGAAGCCTTTGGAGAGCTTCTTATTGTTCCTTGACGATTGAACTGTGTTCATGAGTCTTGCTTTCCTTTAATGTCGTGTTTGCTTGATTTTTCTCATCATTTTTTACTTTGCTGGGCTTCCGATATGCAAGTTTTTTTTCATTAATTTCTAACACTTCTTCAGATGACCAAGTTTCTTGTATTTTTCATACCAAGGTCTGTTCCTCTTTGATTTGTTTTCCTGAGATGATTTGTGAGTGTATAAAGTTGAGTTTTCAACATTTGATAGAGTGGAATTACCTGTGATCATGAGTTTCTTTTTGTTCTCTTCCCTTCGTGCTTTAGCAAAGGTTTTCCAAATTAAGTGAAGAGATCTGGTTCCCATGATTCTTCCTTTGACTTCATCTAGTTACTTGTTTAGTCCTAGAACGAGCTTGATGGTTCTCTTCTGTTCAACAATGGTACTGTAAAGAAGAGCTTCTTGTGAGCACCCCCATTTGTATATTTCATATATATCTAGTTGGAGTCAGTATTTGGAGAGAGTGTTAAAGTATTGAGTAACATTCACTCACTCCGCCGCAAGTTATGTAATCTTGTTTCAACATCAAACAACTCAAATGCATTGTTAACATTTAAATATTTTTCTCTTTTGGCATTCTAGATTTCTTTTTTTGTTTTGTATAGGAGGAAATTTTCTCCAATTTTGGTGGTCATGGAGTTAACAAGCCATGACATGACTCTGATCTTCAATCTTCCATGTTCGGTGTTTAGGATCGTTAATTTATGGTGTAGGATTTTTCTCGGTGAGACAATCATCCTTTTATTTATCATAGATGTACATGAATACAGATTGAAACCATTGAAGAAAATTGTTGTCATGTATTTTGTGAGTGTTGTTACAGGAAGAGAATTTAGAGGTTTTGGAACCAAAAATCTTAGTTTCAGCTTCAGATGTAACTTTTGAAGAGAAAGATGCAGCTTTCATGTTATATGGCTATCATTGATGTTCACAGGATAGAGAAACTATCTGTTGTCGACACAGAATTTTTACTAGAGAGAAAAAATGTATATTGCCTACACAGGATGTCTGGGTTGCAAGCTGGGATGAGGTTGCTGCCTAGACCAAGATGTGTTCCTGAAGGAGGCCGCCGCTGCTGCCTAGGAGAGTCCAATTGCAAGAGCGAAGGCCTACAGGCTGCCTAGATGAATTTTGATGACTGTAGGGAAGATTCCGGCTGCTCGATGACTGGTAGAGAGGCTCCAATGGCTGGAAGAAGACCTAGGAGTGAAGGTAGCCTGGAGGAATTCTGGCAGATGTAGTGGAGATTCCAGCTATTGAAAGAAGACGTAGGATCTGTTTCCTTGTTTTGATACCATATGCAATTTAGGAGGAATTTTCTTAGAGGAAAAAGAAAAAAAATGTTAATTTCTCATTAAGCAAATAACAAATATATACACGCTCAAAGCAACCTTAATATAATTGGAGGGAAATTCAAATCTTAATGATAAGAAGGAAAGAAATAAAAACACAATTATGGATAAATGTTAATTATGGGGGAATAATTTTTCCCCCTCAAATGTTGCAATGGACCCACAATTTCCTAAGCTGTGAGCGAGTTCATGTGGTCCTCAGTTATATGCATATCAAAGGTAAATATAGAGCAACAATTTATTTCGCTGATTTTCCACAGTCCAGATCTAAAAACATTTGTTTTTGTTTTCTAAGGATAGAATAGAAATATAACAAGAAGAGAGGTGTTTCTTACATGTTGATGGAAAAAAATTCATAACACCAAGGAGATGGAACCTGATCATTTTTTATATAGATAGGGTTATAAGGATAAAGTCAAATTTTAATTTAATTCTAATCAAAACTAATTATTAAAAAAAATTAAATTTATTTCTATGATTACTCAAAGTTGATAATTAAACAATAATATTAATCAATTAAAAGCGTGAAAATTCGACCAAAAATAGAAGTAGATCTAAGATGGGATGACAACCTATCTGATTCAACACCTGTGGCTCAATTTGATTTTTTCTGATTGGCCAGCAAAAAAATGGTATTTTTAGAGCTATGCTGGACGTTTTCAAGTTTCATCTGCATCATTTCATCCTGCCAGTTAAAAACTCTTTTCTTGAAATGTTTTGGCGGAGGCCATGTAGTACAGCTTGAAGATATTCGAGAACTGGTGGAGAAGGATCTAGTCTAGGTGGTAACACTAGAACAACTATAGTGATCATTCTCAAGGGTGTTGGCCATGTATCGATATTACTTGTTTCAGGTTCTCTTTACTTAGTTCCTACCTGAGAGCATACGGTCGCTCCCTCCCATCTCGCCTGTCTCAGAAAGGACGATTAGACGGGCTGTTAGGGGTTGTCACGACTCTAGCACCTTGTCTAAGTTGCTTAAGGTTCATTTCATCTTGAGTGCTTAGTCGTAGGATGAAGGTGCGTAATACTTTGAGTTCTTTTGGACTGACAGTCTTTGCTCATTCGTTTATATGCTTTTGCATAATATTTTTCTTCTCTTTCCCTAAAGACCCTTTAGAACTCCTTAGTAAATGCTAATTTAGGTCTAGTGCTGAAGATTAAGATGTAACGCTTCTTGGTATTACTTTCTCTTTGAGTGTTCTATGTGCCCCCAAGAAAGAGGCACACTGAGCGGGGGATCTTGTTTGACAGTTCTAGGCCCACTGAAGGCAAAAAAGTTGTAATCCTTCTTCAAATGATGAAATGAAAGATATTCAAGTTTCGTCTTACTATTATCCTTTAGTAGATAAGTATCTGCGTACTAGTTTCTTGCTTAGGGTTTAGGGAAGATCTAGTATCTTCTGAGAAATGGGATGATCTAGGATAGGCGGCCAACCTCCTGGAGATAGTGATGTGCTTGGATCAGGTGAGTAGGGATGCAGCTCTGTGGACCACTCGTCGAGCCTGATAGTTGGTGGTATCAAACCCTTCTCTTATCTTCTTTCTATTGAAAGTAAAAACATTGGCAGTTTAAGCCCAAGAATTGGCTCTCACTCTCAGCCAGTNAATGACCCGGTGATCCCCATATGTTCGAACATTCAAGTAGGAAAAGAGAAAATAGGTCAGTAGGGGGAGCCCTCCATTCCAATCAAAAGGAAGCCATTCAAGATCTAGATCTAGAGCTAAAAAGGAGCATTCCCAGCTCACTCTTTCTTTTCAAACTAAGAAACTTTGAAAAAATCTCTTTCTCTTTTTTTTTTTCATTCGAAAAAATCCTCTTTTCTTTCTCCATTCAATTTGCTAACAAACTTGCAAATGAGATTATCGATATGAGAGCTTTTTATCTAAGAAACATAAGCTTAATCATGAAAATTTAATTATTAATAAAGTCATCAGATATATCAATCTAAATATTTGCAAATCTTATATATAATTGTTAGCCATGAGTTTTGATTTTCATCTTAACTTGTACGTTAGGTTTTAACATTGCATGCATTCAAGGTGTTCGGGATAAGGAGTATGGATGAATTAAAAGCATGAAGTACGATGCCTTGATAATCATTTTGAGTAAAAAAGTATCAAAATGAAGAACATCATTATTACAAATAATTGACATTTTATTATTAGCTTGATCCTTATGCAAATGATTATGCGAACATGTAGATGGAATACAATTTAATTCCACTTCTGTCATTATGTAATCCTCTAAAATCAAAATTTTATGTTAGAAAAATAATCATTATCTTCAATATCATCAATAAATTATGTTACACATCTAAAAATAAGTATTAAAGAATCTGTGCTAATTTGATATAGCTATAGGATTTGTAGCACACTTATCAATACGTCTCAGGTTCTATTGTAGATTTTTGTTATGATTAAAGTTTTTTCAAATTAAGGGATATTGCAATCCTGGTAGCCATGTTACGAATATTATTCAATGTTTGAAGATTATGTAGTTCAATTTCCTTTTTAATATATAACCTAAGTTTATCATTAAACATTTTCACAACAATCCATGGTTCTTTGAATACTCAATGAACTTAACAATTAAAATACGATGAGAATTTTTTTCATAAAAAATTGTAGCAAATTAATTTTCAACTTATAATGCCGTTCTCTTGAATGTGAATCCAGGTATATTCTCATATGAGTTAAACTTCATTTCATGCCGGGTAAAATAGACATTTTGAAAGTTTTTGTAACTTAGGAACCAAAATATTTTGCAAACTCAGATAACCTAAAGCAGGAAAACATGATGATTTCACAAAGTATACGTGTGTTTTTTCAAATTTTAAAAGAGTAAAAATGTGTAATTCATATTAAAACATTTTTATGCTTGTTTTATGAATTAAAATAATCTCTTAGCCCATTTAGCTAATCAATAAATTTGTCAACATTTTTAGAATGCAGCTAAATACAAGAACATAGTATTTTCGGAGAAGCAGAAGTGCAAAAGCTAATTGTGATAGACGTTAGATAGGTCTTGAGTTATGACGAGGAAGCTAAAAATTGAGTGCCTGGAGAAGTGAAGATCTGTCGTTGTGATTACAGGGTGTTGGTATCACAATGATCAATTTGAAAATAGGAAAATAGCGTGAGTAGTGGGATTTGAGTTGATGGAATGGGCAGAGGGCGAGTTGTGCGGACATGACGCATGCTAGACACGAGAGAGTGATTGCAAGTGAGTCGTACAATCAATTATAGAGTGGATCATGGGCACATGCAATTTTTTGTGCGAATGAAAGTTGGTCGAGCGGGGTGTATTTATGGAATAAGCAGGTATGTACTTGTTGTACAATAGGAATTGAAAGCTCCATAAAGGTATTTAATTGAAGGTCCTGCATGAAATAAACCAGGTTCGATTTCATGGTCTGATTTTATCATGTTTACTTGGCTTTTTTAGGTGAAAGTTTAGAAAGTTTGGGTTAGAGTAATATGCGAGTAATGTGATTTCAATTTTCATTATTTTCACGTTAAATTTTTTTAAACCTTTTTCTATGTAAAAGTATGGCTTGATGCAATGGATGAAAAGCTATGAAAAGGAGACTTGGTTATCAAACAATAGTTTAATAAGGTTCATGAATGGAGAAAATTAAGGTTTAATGAGAGTATCATGGAAATTTGAGGAAAGATGTGAAAACAGTTTTCACCTCACTATGATACCTAAATCATGGAGAGGAGAGGAAAAAAAACTCAAACATGTTGGCCGATTTAATTTCATAATTTGAAAAGTGATGATTTTGTGATTTTGAAAATAATTTAAATATGAATATAACCCTTTTGATTTTTAAAAGTAATATTTTAATTTTAAAATAGGCGAGACCAAACGGGTCTCACATTTTAAATAGTTTAGATGATTGAATACAATACTACAAGTAACACACTTATCCCAAAGAATAAATATATCACTTGTAATAAGAATTCAATCACCTAAACTAAAGAATTTGTGACATCCGTTTGGTCTGCGAAATATTTTATATGAGACCAACAAGTTTCCCTATCTAATAGGAGGATTAGATAGAGTTTATTTTACCTGAGTTCCGAGTTCCCTATAGAGACAAACTCCTATAGTTTATTACATCTTAAATGACTGAGGTCATTTAAGAAAACTCTCGATTAAAATCAGTGGTTTTGCCTTCAAGATTTCAAAGTTTAGGTTTTCAAGATTGGACATGAGAAAGTCAAATGAGAATGACTCAAAATAGGAACAGTTACTTTAAGGGATCCAAAGAAATGAATAGTAGGGGATATCACAGATCCAAGGAGAAACCCCGGTGACTTCCCAACTATCCTACTGTTCGGCTTTACATCTTTGAAATTTGGTTATTTGATGTTGAATCCTGCAATTTATTTAGAATTTAGGACTTATAATTGCACGATATAGGATTGTGCAAATAACCTAAAAAGATATGAAGATTTACACCATACCACACGGTAACCTTAGAATCCTAAAGTGTTAGGACTTATAATTGCACAACAGGGTTGTGCAAAAAGCCTAAAAGGTGATACATGAGTTGTTATTTAAACTAAATAAAGTGATATGTGATGTGAAGATGTTTTGATGTTGCAGATCCATCTTGAAGTTATTCATCGCCGTGTTGCCCACGATGTTCGCTCCAAACTCCTCGTAGTAGCACCTCCTGGTTTAGTTTTAGTTTTAAAAATGCACCTAATCACTAGGTTATCCTATACTAAGACATAGCGTGTATTGAAACAAATGAAACATGCGATATATATAAAGGAAGAAAGAAATAACATTACATGTCAGGAGAATACTATAACTAACTAAAGAAACAATATAACAGGCTGGGCAAAACAGTACAACAGACTATCCAAAACAGTATACATGACATGAGGAAAAGTATAACATGCTATGAAATAAAATGTTGTAATGTAAATAAAACCTGTATATTTGGGAGTCTTCCTGCTCCCTTAAGTTTAACTAGTATGTGTTGTGCAAAAAGAGAAAACATGTCCTGAAAAACTTGAGAAAACAATCAAATCGTAGGACAAACAAATGAAACAAAATACAATATCACATATAAAGGACCAAAAATAGGAGATTTATATGTGATATTGGGAATGTCCTCAATTGCCAAGAGGATTTGAGTGTAAGACTCAAGCTCAAATCCCGGAGCATTGGGTTTCAGTTTTGGTCGAGTTAAGACAAGAATTTTATTATTTGATTTAATTAAATCAGTCATGAATCACAATTTGGTGCACCCTCGTGTCTAATGTCCTAATTATCTCATGAACTAGGTTCAGATGTTAGGCTTCTTAGGTTCATTTAAAAATTAGGAGGATGAACTCTCTCAAGGTGTGCTCTTAAGACTTAGAAAGCCTACACTTTAGTTTAAACCTGAAATGTTCTAAAGTGTCTATTTTTTAATTAAATGTCTTTCCACTAATCCTCGAATATCTTTAAATCAAGCTTACCTCGCTATCAGACTTCTAAGACCTAGGGATAAACCTATAATTTTGGCAAAGGGTTGTGAAATGTGCTTCAATTTTAGTTAGAACAATTGAATTTAAGTTTATTCAAAGCTTAAGGGACCTAAATGCAAGTCTACGGGTCTTTCAATTCATGCTCCTAATCGTCATTTAAACTCTTAATTTCTTCCAAATCTCAACTATTCTTCCAATTACAATTTCATCTTTCTTATGCAAAAGAAATGGTGAATGATTTGCTATCCTATCTCCTCTTTAGGCTTCTATCATCTCAAAGAACCAAATTTTATTTTTTAATTTCCTCTCCCTTTCTCTTTTCCTCATATTTTTCCGTAAAATCATGAATCATTTCTGAAGATAATTAAATTGGAAATTCTCATTTTTAACTTAAATCGGAAATTCTCATTTTTAACTTGACCGTTAAAAAAAAGAAAAAAAAAACAAAATAAACGAAAAGGGGCCAATTCACTTTTTAAAATAAAGTCGAATCGATAATGCTTAAAATAAAATCGTAAGTGTATCGGCCTAAAAACGTTTAAAACTCGTTAAAAAAATGATTGATTCAATTTCAAAAAAGGGTTTAAAAGCCTCAAAACGTAATTTAAACCTTCACGAATAAAGCTTTAAAATGTGGCGAATAAAACTTTAAAAATGTAGCCCAAACATATTACTAGAAAGTGCTCCAAGTACGGCTCACCCAATCAATGAACCGACCTTCACAGCAAAGGTGAAAATTCACCACATTAAGATTTGCGGCTAGGGACAATGAAGGGGAAAACCGATCTCAAACCAAACATCTTCAATCATAAAAGAACTAAAGAAGATGATCGACATCCATAAGAGCTGAAAAACAAATTATAATTTAAGCTAAATCAAGTCTAATACATGGNTCGGAGAAGCAGAAGTGCAAAAGCTAATTGTGATAGACGTTAGATAGGTCTTGAGTTATGACGAGGAAGCTAAAAATTGAGTGCCTGGAGAAGTGAAGATCTGTCGTTGTGATTACAGGGTGTTGGTATCACAATGATCAATTTGAAAATAGGAAAATAGCGTGAGTAGTGGGATTTGAGTTGATGGAATGGGCAGAGGGCGAGTTGTGCGGACATGACGCATGCTAGACACGAGAGAGTGATTGCAAGTGAGTCGTACAATCAATTATAGAGTGGATCATGGGCACATGCAATTTTTTGTGCGAATGAAAGTTGGTCGAGCGGGGTGTATTTATGGAATAAGCAGGTATGTACTTGTTGTACAATAGGAATTGAAAGCTCCATAAAGGTATTTAATTGAAGGTCCTGCATGAAATAAACCAGGTTCGATTTCATGGTCTGATTTTAGCATGTTTACTTGGCTTTTTTAGGTGAAAGTTTAGAAAGTTTGGGTTACAGTAATATGCGAGTAATGTGATTTCAATTTTCATTATTTTCACGTTAATTTTTTTTAAACCTTTTTCTATTTAAAAGTATGGCTTGATGCAATGGATGAAAAGTTATGAAAAGGAGACTTGGTTATCAAACAATAGTTTAATAAGGTTCATAAATGGAGAAAATTAAGGTCTAATGAGAGTATTATGGAAATTTGAGGAAAGATGTGAAAACAGTTTTCACCTCACTATGATACCTAAATCATGGAGAGGAGAGGAAAAACAACTCAAACATGTTGGCCGATTTAATTTCATAATTTGAAAAAGTGATGATTTTGTGATTTTGAAAATAATTTAAATATGAATATAACCCTTTTGATTTTTAAAAGTAACATTTTAATTTTAAAATAGGCGAGACCAAACGGGTCTCACATTTTAAATAATTTAGATGATTGAATACAATACTACAAGTATTACACTTATCCCGAAGAATAAATATATCACTTGTAATAAGAATTCAATCAACTAAACTAAAGAATTTGTGACATCCGTTTGGTCTGCGAAATACTTTATATGAGACCAACAAGTTTCCCTACCTAATATGTGGATTAGATAAAATTTATTTTACCTGGGTTCCGAGTTCCCTATAGAGACAAACCCCTATAGTTAATTACATCTTAAATGACTGAGATCATTTAAGAAAACTCTCGATTAAAATCAGTGGTTTTGCCTTCAAGATTTCAAAGTTTAGGTTTTCAAGATTGGACATGAGAAAGTCAAATGAGAATGACTCAAAATAGGAACAATTACTTTAAGGGATCCAAAGGAATGAATAGTAGGGAATATCACAGATCCAAGGAGAAACCCCGGTGACTTCTCAACTATCCTACTGTTCGGCTTTACATCTTTGAAATTAGATTATTTGATGTTGAATCCTGCAATTTATTTAGAATTTAGGACTTATAATTGCACGATATAGGATTGTGCAAATAACCTAAAAAGATATGAAGATTTACACCGTACCACACGGTAACCTCAGAATCACTTATAATTGCACAACAGGGTTGTGCAAAAAGCCTAAAAGGTGATACATGGGTTGTTATTTAAACTGAATAAAATGATATGTGATGTGAAAATATTTTGATGTTGCAGATCCATCTTGAAGTTATTCATCGCCGTGCTGCCCACGATGTTCGCTCTAAACTCCTCGTAGTAGCACCTCCTGATTTAGTTTTAGTTTTGAAAATGCACCTAATCACTAGGTTATCCTATACTAAGACATAGCGTGTATTGAAACAAATAAAACATGCGATATATATAAAGGAAGAAAGAAATAACATTACATGTCAGGAGAATACTATAACTAAAGAAACAATATAATAGGCTGAGCAAAGCAGTACAGCAAACCCCAAAACAGTATACATGACAGGAGGAAAAGTATAACATGCTATGAAATAAAATGTTGTAATGTAAATAAAACCTGTATATTTGGGAGTCTTGCTGCTCCCTTAAGTTTAGCTAGTATGTGTTGTGCAAAAGGAGAAAACATGTCCTGAAAGACTTGAGAAAATAAGCAAATCGTAGGACAAACAAATGAAACAAAATACAATATCACATATAAAGGACCAAAAATAGGAGATTTATATGTGATATTGGGAATGTCCCCAATTGCCAAGAGGATTTGAGTGTAAGACTCAAGCTCAAATCCCGGAGCATTGGGTTTCAATTTTGGTCGAGTTAAGACAAAACTTTTTATTATTTGATTTAATTAAATCAGTCATGAATCACAATCTAGTGCACCCTCATGTCTAATGTCCTAATTATCTCATGAACTAGGTTCAGATGTTAGGCTTCTTAGGTTCATTTAAAAATTAGGAGGATGAACTCTCTCAGGGTGTGCTCTTAAGACCTAGAAAGCCTACACTTTAGTTTAAACCTGAAATGTTCTAAAGTGTCTATTTTTAATTAAATGTCTTTCCACTAATCCTCGAACATCTTTGGATCAAGCTTTCCTCGCTATCAGGCTTCTAAGACCTAGGAATAAACCTACAATTTTGGCAAATGGTTGTGAAATGTGCTTCAATTTTAGTTAGAGCAATTGAGTTTAAGTTTATTCAAAGCTTAAGGGACCTAAATGCAAGTCTACAGGTCTTTCAATCCATGCACCTAATCGTCATTTAAACTCTTAATTTTTTCCAAATCTCAACTATTCTTCCAATTCCAATTTCATCTTTCTTATGCAAAAGGAATGGTGAATGGTTTGCTATCCTATCTCCTCTTTAGGCTTCTATCATCTCAAAGAACCAAAATTTATTTTTTAATTTCCTCTCCCTTTCTCTTTTCCTCATATTTTTCCTTAAAATCATGAATAATTTCTGAAGATAATTAAATTGGAAATTCTCATTTTTAACTTAAATCGGAAATTCTCATTTTTTACTTGACCGTTAAGAAAAGGAAAAAAAAAACAAAACAAACGAAAAGAGACCAATTCACTTTTTAAAACAAAGTCAAATCGATAAAGCTTAAAACAAAATTATAAGTGTATCGGCCTAAAAACGTTTAAAACTCGTTAAAAAAAAATGACTGATTCAATTTCAAAAAAGGGTTGAAAAGCCTCAAAATGTAATTTAAACCTTCACGAATAAGACTTTAAAATGTGGCGAATAAAACTTTAAAAATGTAGCCCAAACATATTAATAGAAAGTGCTTCAAGTACGGCTCACCCAATCAATGAACCGACCTTCACAGCAAAGGTGAAAATTCACCACATTAAGATTTGCGGCTAGGGACAATGAAGGGGAAAACCGATCTCAAACCAAACATCTTCAATCATAAAAGAACTAAAGAAGAAGATCAACATCCATAAGAGCTGAAAAACAAATTATAATTTAAGTTAAATCAAGTCTAATACATGAGGAAAACAAAGAAATATTTTCAGCTTTTATCCAGCTCCAAAGAGCCAAAATCAAGCCTCAACAAATAAGAAAAACACGTAGCAATAATAGGGAATGAACATAGAGCCTCAAATCAATATTCCACCTATCATGCATTTCAGATTTTGCAAAGGAACTATCAAATCATTTCATATTTTCACAAATTAGCCACCCACAGATTTCAGATTTTGCAAATACACCACTCAAATGTTTCAGGTTTTGCAAATAAGCCCTACAAATATTTCAGATTTTGCAAATAGGCCAATCATACATTTTAGCTCACGGGTAGAGGCAAGAAACATCCACCAAAACAATCCCAAAACGGCCCCAAAGAAACTCACGGGTAGAGCTCCAAAACAACCACCAAACCAAACCCGAACAAGCTCTAAACAAGCTCACGGGTAGAACCTGGAAGAGGAGCAAAACAACCACCAAACCGCAAACAAGCTCACGAGTAAAGCCAGGGAGAGGAGCAAAATAGCCACCAAACCAGCCCCAAACAAGCTCACGAGTAAAGTCAGGGAGAGGAGCAAAACAACCACTAAACCAGCCCCAAACAAGATCACAAACAAGCTCATGAGAAGATCCAGGAAGAGGAGCAAAACAACCACCAAACTAACCCCAAACAAGCTCACAAACAAGCTCACGAGTAAAGCCAGGGAGAGGATCAAAACAGCCACCAAACCAGCCCCAAACAAGCTCTCAAAAAAGCTTACGGGCAGAGCCAAGAAAAGGGGCAACCCGAGCCCAATACAAAGGCAAACCAAGCTCAAGAAATATTCCAAAACCTCAGCCAATATAAATCACCAAAGGAAGCCCGAACCAAACCCATAAAAAGGGCAAACCGAGCCTAACAAATGGGCAAAATGAGCAACATAGAGGCTAAACCGAGCCCAATAAATGAGCAAAAACCGAGTCTAGCAAAAGGGAGCAAAAACAGAGAAACATTCCAGGTAAATCGAACTCGTTGAATGAATCAAAACAAAGCTATAAAAATAAGATTTCATAAAGCCTTTTACTTCAAAATTTCCTGTATCCCAACATACGTTTGAAGCAAAAAAAAAAATGATCACAGGAAATAAATAAATGTAATGAATCCCTAAAACCAAATACTTCTCGATATCGAAATGAATTTCAGATCTTTCCTTGATTCGAAAATAACAATAATAAAAGCCCTCAGCATTTTATTTTCAACATGTATTCTAACAAGATGCGGCAAGAGAAGCAACACATAGGCTCCAAATATATTGTCCAACATGTATTCTAATGAGGGGCAACAAGAGAAACAAAACATAAGCCCCAAATGTGTTTTTCAGCACATACAAATAATTTCCAGCAAGTATTCTGATGAGGGGCAGCAAGAGGAACGAAACATAAGCCCCAATTGTATTTTTCAGCATATATTCTAATGAGGGGCAACGAGAGAAACAAAACATATGCCCCAAACACATCTTTTCCAATTTATAAAACAACTTTCAACATGTATTCTAGCAAGGGGCAGCAAGATAAACAAGATATAAGCCTCAAATGTAATTTTCCAACTCACAAAAGTGATTTCCAGTATGCATTTTAATGAGGGGCAGCAAGAAGAACAAAACATAAGCCCCAAACACGTTTTTTCCAATTCATAAAATAATTTTCAACATGCATTTAATACTTCCAAACATTTCAAGCAACGAAGGTAATAGAGGCAGCCCCCAAATATGCTTTTCCATATGTATTTCTAAAAGAGTAAAATGCATTCCAAGACCATCCTAGTCATGCTTTCAAGTGTCTCAAGTAAAGAAAGTAAAGATAGCCCACACATGCTTTCCATAGACAATATAAAGGAATAAAATGCACTTCCAAATCGCTCTACCAATGCTTTCATATGTTTCAAGCAAAAGAAAAGTGAAGGTAACCTATATATATGCTTCATTTCTCACCAACCTAAGCAAATATTCATGCTTAAACTTCAAAATAAGCCTCCATTTTTTACTTTCTCATGTTTTTAAAAGAGAGGAAAGAAATATCATTTTTTTGTTCTTGCTATCCTAAATGGTGCAAAATAAAGGAGAAAAGAATACCTCTTTAGTGTAGCAAAACATTAAAATAAATTGAAGAAAACTCCCCCACAGAAATCCTCCCTGAAAGCCTCACGCAAATAGCTCTCACGATTTCCTAATTCTCACTTCGACAAATCTAGGCCGCAAGATCCTCGAACAACAGAGAGGAAGAAGATCTCCTCTCAAACGACAAAAACAGAAAGAAGTAGCTTTCCCAACAGTAAAGAAGAAAGACAGAAAACACCAAGTTCCTCCAAAAGCTCTCCTCTCTAAAAAAAAAAACATCTTTTTTTTCTCTCTTAGAAATTTTTTTAACAACCCCCACACAAGAACTAACTCCGCAGGAAGCCAAAAGANAACTCGTTGAATGAATCAAAACAAAGCTATAAAAATAAGATTTCATAAAGCCTTTTACTTCAAAATTTCCTGCATCCCAACATATGTTTGAAGCAAAAAAAAATGATCACAGGAAATAAATAAATGTAATGAATCCCTAAAACCAAATACTTCTCGATATCGAAATGAATTTCAGATCTTTCCTTGATTCAAAAATAACAATAATAAAAGCCCTCAGCATTTTATTTTCAACATGTATTCTAACAAGATGCAGCAAGAGAAGCAACACATAAGCTCCAAATATATTGTCCAACATGTATTCTAATGAGGGGCAACAAGAGAAACAAAACATAAGCCCCAAATGTGTTTTTCAGCACATACAAATAATTTTCAGCAAGTATTCTGATGAGTGACAGCAAGAGGAACGAAACATAAGCCCCAAATGTATTTTTTCAGCATATATTCTAATAAGGGGCAACGAGAGAAACAAAACATATGCCCCAAACACATCTTTTCCAATTCATAAAACAACTTTCAACATGTATTCTAGCAAGGGGCAGCAAGATAAACAAGATATAAGCCCTAAATATAATTTTCCAACTCACAAAAGTGATTTCCAGTATGCATTTTAATGAGGGGCAGCAAAAAGAACAAAACATAAGCCCCAAACACGTTTTTCCCAATTCATAAAATAATTTTCAACATGCATTTTATACTTCCAAACATTTCAAGCAATGAAGGTAATAGAGGCAGCCCCCAAATATGCTTTTCCATATGTGTTTCTAAAAGAGTAAAATGCATTCCAAGACCATCCTAGCCATGCTTTCAAGTGTCTCAAGTAAAGAAAGTAAAAATAGCCCACACGTGCTTTTCATAGACATTTATAAAGGAATAAAATGCATTTCCAAATCGCTCTACCAATGCCTTCATATGTTTCAAGCAAAAGAAAAGTGAAGGTAACCTATATATATGCTTCATTTCTCACCAAACTAAGCAAATATTCATGCTTAAACTTCAAAATAAGCCTCCATTTTTTTACTTTCTCATGTTTTTAAAAGAGAGGAAAGAAATATCATTCTTTTGTTCTTGCCATCCTAAATGGTGCAAAATAAAGGAGAAAAGAATACCTCTTTAGTGTAGCAAAACATTAAAATAAATTGAAGAAAACTCCCCCACAGAAATCCTCCCTGAAAGCCTCACGCAAATAGCTCCCACGATTTCCTAATTCTCAGTTCGACAAATCCAGGCCGCAAGATCCTCGAACAACAGAGAGGAAGAATATCTCCTCTCGAACGACAAAAGCAGAAAGAAGTAGCTTTCCCAACAGTAAAGAAGAAAGACAGAAAACACCAAGTTCCTCCAAAAGCCCTCCTCTCTAAAAGCTCTTAGAAATTTTTTTAACAACCCCCACACAAGAACTAACTCCCCAAGAAGCCAAAAGGNCCCTTCAAAAGAACGGATTCATGATTAATGGTGAAAATTAGACCAAAGGAGAACTCCAATTATTTCAAGCATTATATCAATTGAATAGAAAAAAAATTGTGTTAAATAGTTCAAATCATGAATACCTTCTAAAGGAAAATGAAAAGATTCAACATCTTATGGATCTTTCTCTCGAGTCCAGAGATCTAAAGTTCTTACTTTGAGTAGAATATGATTCCATGATCATGACATGGTTTTAGAACACCATGCCACCGAAAATCAGTTAGTCTTTTATATTTCTCTCCCAATATAAATATGTTATGGATCTACTGAAATAAACCAAGACGATAAAGTGCAAGCCGTGTGAAACTCCAACTGAACTTGGACAAAAAATGGGCTTTGATAAAAGAACTGATATAGATACATGACAATCTTAAATAAAAACGGTATGGACGACATATTCAACAAATGATTGTACACCGATATTTAAAAGATATCTTAAGGAAACTTGTAATGGTTGATCCCTACCATCCAATTTAAGGGGGAGTGTTGAAGTTTTGCTCCAATCATAACAAACAACTTAAGACACATAAAGCAATACTTTATACTGTTGGGTCTATTTACTTATGGCCGTCGAATAACGAAGAATTTTAAGGCATATGAATCGTGGCTCTATATCGTTAGATCTGTCACTCTATGACCCACATTTTTTAGTATGTGCGCTTTCCTAAAGGATCAACAACAACAACAACAACAAAGTCTGGCTACATGAATCCTTTTTCTCCATTGAGTCCTATTTAGTGTCATATTTTTATTTAGTTCTAGAAAATTAAGATCATTTTTAATACAATAAGCCCAAGTCTTCCTAGGCTTACCTCTACCTTTCTTAATGCAAGTCGAATCTAAAACATCTACTCTCCTAATTAGATCATCAGATGGTCGACGATTAATGTGACCAAGTCATCTAAGACGACTTTCTCTAATTTTGTCCGTCACAGGAGCTACACCAACCCTATTATGGATATATTCATTTTGCATTTTGTCTCTTCTAAGTGTAAAACCACTCATCCACCTAATCATTCTCATCCCGGCAACACTTAACTTATTATCAAGCTCTCTTTTAAAGGCCAACATTCAGCGAGACATTATTATGCTTCTCTTTTAAAGGCCAACATTCAGCGCCATAGAGCATTACTTAACTTATTATTATGCTTCTCTTTTAAAGGCCAACATTCAGCGCCATAGAGCATTGCAGCTCTCACCACCGTCTTATAAAATTTTCCTTTCAGTCTTAGCGGTACATTTCTATCACACAAAAGGCTCTTATTATTATGCTTCTCTTTTAAAGGCCAACATTCAACGCCATAGAGCATTGCAGGTCTCTATTTAGTGTTATGCTTCTCTTTTAAAGGCCAACATTCAACGCCATAGAGCATTGCAGGTCTCACCGATTATTATGCTTCTCTTTTAAAGGCCAACATTCAGCGTCATATTCACCACTTATTATGCTTCTCTTTTAAAGGCCAACATTCAGTGTAATAGAGCATTGCAGGTCTCACCACCATCTATAAAATTTTCCTTTCAGTCTTAGCGATACTTTTCTATCACCTCCCCACCGTCTTATAAAATTTTCCTTTCAGTCTAAGCGGTACTTTTCTATCACATAAAAGACTCACCAACATTTTATAAAATTTTTCTTTCAGTCTAAGCGATATTTTTTTTATCACACAATAGGCCCCAAAAAAAATTTTCCTTTCAGTCTAAGCGGTACTTTTCTATCACACAAAAGGCCCGAAGCATTCCTCAACGCTTCAACCAACCAACTTGAATTCTACTATTAACATCCCCATCTATATCACCATCGCTTTGACTTATTATGCTTCTCTTTTAAAGGCCAACATTCAGCGACATAAAGCATTGCAGGTCTCACCACCAGCATTCAGCGCCATAGAGCATTGCAGGTCTCACCACCGTCTTATAAAATTTTCCTTTCAGTGTTCAGCGCCATAGAGCATTGCAGGTCTCACCACCTTCTTATAAAATTTTCCTTTCAATCTAAGTAACCATTTAGAGCATTGCAGGTCTCACCACCGTCTTATAAAATTTTCCTTTCAGTCTTAGCGGTACTTTCGAATCAACACAAAAGGCCCGAAGCATTCCTCCACTTCAACCAACCAACTTGAATTCTACTATTAACATCTCACAAAAGGCCCGAAGCATTTCACTTCAACCAACCAACTTGAATTCTACTATTAACATCTCCATCTATATCACCATCGCTTTGAACAACGGACCCAAGATATCTAAATCATCTTTCCTTTTAATAATTTGATCACCCAGTCACACTTCTGTTACTAGAGCTATTACTACTAAAATTACATTCCATCTATTCAGCTTTAGTTCTACTTAAATGAAGGCTTTTAGACTCCAATGTAGACCTCCATAATTCAAGTTTTCCCTAGGCTTTTTCTCTCGTTTCATCCACGAGAAGGATATCATCAACAAAAAGCATACACCAAGGTACATCCTCCTGTAGATGTCCAGTAAGACCATCCATAACTAAAGAAAAAGATATGGGCTTAAAGCCGATCTCTGATGTAATCCAACAGAAATAGGAATATATTTTGTCAAATTTCCTTCAGTTTGAACACAAGTAACAGCTCTGGTATGCATATATTTAATGACTTGAATATAAGTCATATCAACACCTTTCTTCTCAAGAACTCTCCAAAGGATATCTCTTGGAACCTTATCGTAAGCTTTTTCTAAATCAGTAAAAATCAAATGTAGATTCTCCTTATTATCTCTGAACTTCTCCATCAAACCTCTGAATAAATGTATAGCTTCCATAGTAGACCTGCCTGACATAAATCCAAATTGATTATGAGAAATCTTTGTGATGCGTCTTAACCTATGTTCAACTATCCTCTCCCATAACTTTAAAGTATGACACATCAATTTAATTCCTTTATAATTTGTACACTCTTGTGCATCTCTTTTATTCTTAAAAATGGGGACCAAAATACTCTCTCCACTCAACATCTTTTAGTTTTTAAAATAATATCAAAGAGTTTAGTAAGCCAAGAAACACCCAAATCTCTAAAATATTTCCACACTTCAATTAGAATATCATCAGGTCCTACAGAATTTCCACCCTCGGTTTTCTTTAAAGCTACCTCAACTTCTTTTTTTACTAATGCGACGATAAAAATGAAACGTTTTATTATTATTCACGATATTAAGATCACTAAGATCGATCGTATTTTCAGAAACTTCATTAAAAAGTTTATCAAAGTAACTCACCCACTTATGTTGAATATATTTTTCTAAGAAAAGTATTTTTTGATTTTCATCTTTAATACACTTGAGTTAAATCTTTACTTTCATTTTCTCTTTGTTTGACTAGTTTATACATATATTTTTCACCCTCCGTAGTATCTAATATATTATAAAGATCATTAAAAACATGATTTTTAGCGTCACAGATTGTTCTTTTAGACTCCCTGCGTGCTGTTTGATATTTTTTCCAGTTCTCTAAGCTTTTATATTTAAACTAATTTTTATAACATAACTTCTTATATTTTATCTTTTCTTGCACATTATTATTCCACCATCAACTATTTTTATTTATAATTTTTTTTTCTTATTCTCCAAGCACATCTCTTGCTATTTGTTTAATAGTGTTTCTTACTTAATCACACATAACATTTGCTCTTTATGAATTAACCAAATTTTTGAAATCTTGAATTTTACTCATAAAAATAATTTTATTTGTGTCTTTTAAGTTTCTCCATCTACTTTTACGATTATGAGTCTTAGTATTCTTTATATCACAACTCTTAATCTTAAAATCTAGAACTAATAAACGATGTTGGGTACTTAAATTTTCACTTGGAATGACCTTACAATCTTTACAATCGCGACGATCTCTTCTTCTCATAAGAAAATAATCAATTTGTGTTTTATTAGATCCACTCTTATAAGTAATAAGATGTTCATCTCTTTTCTTGAATAAAATATTAGTAATAACAACATCATACGTTAAAGCAAAATCTAAAGTAGCTCTACATTCTTCATTAGTTACTCCAAAACTGTAGCCACCATGAGTATTTCTGTCCATGTAAATCTCCTCCAATAAAAATTCTTTCTTCAAGTGGTATCATTTGGATTAAGTCTTCTAAATCATTCCAAAATTTATCTTTAGACCCTGTATCTAAACTTACTTGAGGAGCATAAGCACTTATAATATTAAAAATCTTAGTATCAATAATAATCTTAAGGTTATAATTCTATCTCCAACTCTATTAATTTTAACAACATTATCTTTCAAATTCTTATCTATAATTACACCTACACCATTTTTAGTGCGACTCTTACCAGAAAATCAAAGTTTAAAACCTAAATTATCAATCTCCTTAGTCTTTTCTCCAACCCTTTTAGTTTCTTGAATACGTAAGATATTAATTTTCCTATGAATTATAATATCAACTAATTCCATTAATTTATCATTGAGAGTACTTATATTCCAAGATTCTATTCTAATATTAGTTTCATTAGTTTCGTGGACTAACTTCTTTACCCACATTCACCTGTAATGTGGGAACCCTTGCTTATTTAACACTACACCCGGACGCCGGTGTAGCGGCCCGTATACACTTTTCACTGTATTCAGGCTATACGACACATCGCTTCCAGGAGACGCCATATCACTTACACAATGATCAAAAGGATTCATGTCATGATTTTTTTCGACAAGTTTTACGCTGGCTGTCGACTACCTAATGCAACCCTCCACTTTTCACATTCGGGCTTGGGACCGGCAACGACAGCGCTTTCCTAAAGGATCACCGGGCCCTATTTATTTTTCTCTCCTATTTTGATTTTATTTCTATTTTGTGATGCCTATAGGAGATTTATATATATCTCCACTCTTGTATAAATAAAAATGAAGATTCTTGAGAGTTTTTCTATTGTTTTATTTTCTACAATGACATTTTGACAATTAAATCTAATAAGCTTAATTAGCTAAAAGATATAACAATTTGGAAAAAAATTAGAAATGAGCTAAAAATAAATCATACTTTGTTTTATGGTATGATTAAATCCTTTGAATTGGCCTATGAAAATTTGATCTTTTTGAGCTGAGCTTGCTATTTTGTATTGCATCAATCTGGTGCATGAATCCTTTGTTAAATCATCTCTGCATCTATTTGCACATGATGGAAAGACTGTTAGGCTTTCATTAGATTGTTTGAAGTGGGCGTTAGGGCCCATTATTTTTTTTTATCAAGGTCAGTGGATTTAGGTTCCGACATGCAGCATGACAAGAGAAGGAGCATTTGAGTGCTTGATTAACTGCAGCTTTTCTCACTATAGTACGGACTGAAGATCAACAAAATGCAGGATTCTGTTGAATTTAGCATTTTGCAGCCTGCTATGTGCAGACTATATATCTATGTATCTCCTTTTGGTCAAAAACAGCTCTGGAGATGAACTGCGCAAACTTTACTTGATCTGTCGCTACCTTTACCTGGAAGTTCATATTTGACACTGTAGTCCACTTGACTCTAGAAATTGCCATGAGAGAGTCGGCGAATGTTATCAACTTGTATTTAAGATTTCCGTGGTGTATTGATAAGCCTCTTTATCTTGGATTTCCCTCTAGATAATGTTCGAAGTTCAACTATTTTTAGGCCCATTTTTAATATTTTCATTAAAAGTTTTTTCTTGATGTGCTCCTGATCTATAAGGTACTATTGCATACCTGAGTTCCAAAGAGGCATTTATTAATCGATTTTGTGGGAGCTTTTTATTTGTTTGAGGGATTCTGCCTATATTCATGCACGTTGTTCTGTTTTTGCTCAATATACTTTTTTTTTTAATTTCTGTAAACAATTGCAGTATCAATCTATCATTAATAGATTATTACTCTTTAGTAAGTGTCCTACCTCCTAATTTAGGGTTCAGATTTTATTTCTAAAGCTGTAGACATTGCGGCCAAGGAGTTGCTAGCTGCTGCTACACCTGGACAAGGTATGTTACTGAACTTATCTCCTTGTACTTTATCCATGAAGTTGGAGTTGCATTACCGGTCTAAGGATTTATTTCTACAGTTGACCAGGTGGAACTAGATCGTGCTAAACAGGCCACCAAATCTGCTGTTTTGATGAATCTGGAATCAAGGGTATGTGCTTCATAATATACTCCTGACATAGAAATGCTACAGTTGCTGCTTCTGAATATATTTTACTAAATTTTGGTATTTCATTATGCAGATGGTAGCATCAGAGGACATAGGACGGCAGATTTTGACATATGGAGAAAGGTATGTTTGTTCCCAATTAAAATCATTTAATTCATGTATATTTTCTCTTATTGTGAAGGCATCTTTGTTATGACACCGCCAGGATAGTATAGAAAATTAGTAAGTGAAATGAGCGGCAACAGAGAAATATGAATGCTATTTCTCGCTGAAAGTTGCATACTTCCCCTTGCACAAGAAAGTAACCCAATCAATGCATGGCGGTACTACATATAATATATAATTTTTTCAGTTGTAGGTATTATATTATAATTTTTTAAAAAATTATGTTATTCTTAGATTCTCTTATGCCATTTTTTGGATCCTTTTGACGTAACAAAGACAGAAAACCAAACCAACCAAACACATTTTTTTTACCAACACCCATTCTCATTTCACTAATCAAGATCGAGTAAAAGTTGTCTCATTAAATCATCACAGAACATAACTATTCTTCCATAGTTATCTAAATAA
Organism: Phalaenopsis hybrid cultivar; assembly: GCA_002079205.1. Taxonomy (NCBI): domain Eukaryota; kingdom Viridiplantae; phylum Streptophyta; class Magnoliopsida; order Asparagales; family Orchidaceae; genus Phalaenopsis; species Phalaenopsis hybrid cultivar. The sequence continues at coordinate 42,503 of JXCR01137926.1, read as the reverse complement.
ATTTCATATAATCATTAATACAGAAGCATGCATAATATAAATTATCAAATAGACTATTGTACTTCTAATAAATTTCATAGAAAATTTATACATATCAAAAGGCTTTAATTTACATTATGTGCATTATTTTTTTAACATACTTCTAAAACTGTACCTCAAAATTATAGGATATAAAACAAAAATGAGTCACTTGACTATAATCTCACCTGTTCCTTTTGCTTCCTTTTTCTTGCTTGAAATAATAATCAACATAATGTTTGATGAGCTAAAAGCTAGATGATAAAAAATTCTAATACAAGAAAACAAAATGATAATATACATGTTCATATATTTAATTAATTTGAAGATTATTAATTATAGATAATACTAATTTATTATGTATATTTTAAATCAAGACAATTTTATAATTATATTATTAAGAGACACAATCATTAGTAATCTTTATGTAAGAAAATAAAATATATCTTATAAATATCAAATATTTAATGCATTGGGATAGTCAATTGTTGGTTTGAAAATTATTCGTTTTCACTCATTTATATTTTCATTCATACTTTTTATAGTATGAGTAGTATTATACGATGTCTTTATAAGATTTGTCATATACATATTCATTTATTTATATTTGTCATATTCATATCATTTATTTATCACCGAGCTCGTTGACCATAATAAATAGCCCATCAATTCATGTTTGAACTATATTGTATTAAATTTGCATAATTAAGACTTGGGGATCTTTTTTTCGTACTTATTGGGGCTCATCCTGTAAAATATTTTACCTATTTTTGTACAAATTATCATCATTATATGTCAATTCGTCTGCATAACAAAAATTTTATAAATTTTTAAAATATTTGGCATTGTTATGTACATGCCCTATCTAATCTGTGTTGATCACCATTAAGAGAGTAAACGAGTTGAGTCAAGCTTGAGCCATTCTTGGCTAGAGCTTGAGCTTAAACCTAATTAATTAATTGAGCTTGAGCTCGTGCTTAAGCCTATGAGTTCGAATCAACTTGTTTATTATAAAAGAGAAAAAAAAAAGCTAATGTTATAATAAAATGATATATAAAATAAGCAATTATGAGATAAAAAGAAACTTGATATAAATTATAAAATATCATTTTTAAATATTTTTAATGATTTAGGGTATGTCAGGCAACAAATGCTATCTAAGCTATTAAGATTTAGTAAATCCCGCAAAATCCGGATTTACTAAATCCTAAATGGGTTAAAGCTAGAAATTTATGTGGCCACGAATTTACTAAATCCTGTAAATACGATAGAACTGTTTGGCAACTTCAAGNTAAATATTTTTAATGATTTAGGGTATGTCAGGCAACAAATGCTATCTAAGCTATTAAGATTTAGTAAATCCCGCAAAATCCGGATTTACTAAATCCTAAATGGGTTAAAGCTAGAAATTTATGTGGCCACGAATTTACTAAATCCTGTAAATACGATAGAACTGTTTGGCAACTTCAACAAGGATGTTGGAAGTAGTTATGGCCTGTGGAAACAACCGGAAGCCCGCGAACTTAAATCTCAAGCCCCACGAAGTTAAATCCACCTATTCGTAGAATTTATGATTTATGGTATTTACAGCCGAAATCCGTGGAATTCGTATTTATGAAATTGTGGGATTTATTTTGAGCAAAATGACTGTCTGGTAGGATTCAGTTTAAATCTAGCATCAATCCATTCCCCAACAGCCCCTTAAAAATAGATTCTTAAAATTTAATATAGTTTGGGTATATTTAATATCAATATTTTCTTTTTAAACAAGCCGGTTAATTATTCGAGTCAGGGCTAGCTTGAGCTTGGCTTGTTAGCTCATTNAATCTCAAGCCCCACGAAGTTAAATCCACCTATTCGTAGAATTTATGATTTATGGTATTTACAGCCGAAATCTGTGGAATTTGGATTTACGAAATTGTGGGATTTATTTTGAGCAAAATGACTGTCTGGTAGGATTCAGTTTAAATCTAGCATCAATCCATTCCCCAACAGCCCCTTAAAAATAGATTCTTAAAATTTAATATAGTTTGGGTATATTTAATATCAATATTTTCTTTTTAAACAAGCCGGTTAAATATTCGAGTCAGGGCTAGCTTGAGCTTGGCTTGTTAGCTCATCAAGCTTAGCTCACAAGCCACTTAATGAGGCAAGCTGGAGCTGGCTCACAAGTTGGCTTGGCTCACTTGCACCCCTAGTAACCATCATCCTTAGTCATTCAAGGTTGTTGAATGATGGTCATTTGATTGAAATCGCTATTTATTGGTAAGGTGGCAAGTTGGTTCAATTGGAGCTAGTAGCACAATAGTTTATTGGCCTTAGAACAACACAATATACTTAGCAAACCTCCGTTGGACTTCCCTCGAGACTTGAATTGGCAATTTACAATGATTGCCACTAGGTTAACCCAATAAAGCCTTGCATTGGCCTACAAAACGTCTCTTCATCTGATGGATATTGGATGCACATTTTGCAATAACCATCCCCAATCAATTCTCTGCCAATTCCCCGTCCAACCCTTAGAACTCCAGGATCCGATGAGCTTGGTTTTGTATGATTCTACTTAATGCTCCAGGCCTACCAGCTATTGCAATCTAAAGCTAAGAGGTTCTCATTCATCCAGTTAAATTCCCGGAGCCATCAATTCAACTTAATATTCTCTAACCCAAGTACATGAAAATTCTCCTAATTCCTTTTAAGGTTTTTAATCTCCTTACATTAATGTATTTCAAGGAAAAGCATGATATGTAACAGTCTACATCTGGGTATTTTAATATGTACATGTTATAACACAATCTTAAAAACTTGAGTAATATAAATATCATGAAATTCTTTTAAATAAGTTATGTATTAAATTTGCAATAACTTTATTAGCATTAGCAGGTGCTAATGACGTGCTTAATATGGAAAATTTTTTATAAATATTGGACTTACAAATTATGTACTTATCTTAGAGATCGAGTATCTTATCATAATTGTATGATTTTTATCGGGATGTTTTTTTTAATTCATTGAAATCTTGCCCTTTCGCAAACTATCTAATATCAACAAATTCCTTAATTAAATATAAATTCTTAAATTAACAATTTACCACAAGTAAATTAACAAGAATTTTTTCATTCAAGCCTATAAGCTTATTTATTTAAATCCAACTTGATTTGCGTTAGAAATAATGGAAAATCAAATTTTTTACCTAAATCCTTGGCTTTCTTCTTCTTCTTCACTTCTTTTTTCCTTCTTTCTTGATTATCTTAAAACCTACCTGAGCCCAGCTCCTTCTGCCTCTAGGNATAATGGAAAATCAAATTTTTTACCTAAATCCTTGGCTTTCTTCTTCTTCTTCACTTCTTTTTTCCTTCTTTTCTTGATTATCTTAAAACCTACATGAGCCCAGCTCCTTCTGCCTCTAGTTTTATTACAGGAAAGGTAATAAGGATAAATTAGGAATGCTAATACATGTATGTGTGTGTGTGTCTATCTATCTATCTATAAATATATATATATATATATATATAGAGAGAGAGAGAGAGAGAGAGAGAGAGAGAGAGAGAGAGAGAGAGAGAGAGACAGGCATATCCCCTTCTAAGCTGACATCTCTATTACAATTGTCTCCTTTAATAAAAACTACTGTAGTTCACTGATTTTGGATAATTCAAAGTTCGATGAATAGTGAATTAATTTTTTGACCAGCATTATTATGGTGAAAAACTTTGGAAAATTATTTTATTAAAAATTAGTTAATAAATGCTATGTACTTGTATATTCATATATGAATTTATATATGAAAATGACTAAAATGAGTTTAGAGTTTTATAAAAATTTGTTTGATCATTTTTTGAGCAGCACGAAAGATGGAGTNACTAAAATGAGTTTAGAGTTTTATAAAAATTTGTTTGATCATTTTTTGAGCAGCACGAAAGATGGAGTAAAAATTTAATAGAAAATTTAAGTATGTCTTTTTGAATTGGCATTACATAATCACCATTTGAGATTAATGATAAATTTGATAAATCATCAAGTTATTTTGATAATATGATAAATTAATGTCATTAATATTTTAAATAATTTAATGAATAATATATACTTGATTAAAAAATTATATTTGGAATTACTTTTAATTAAAATTGCACCTTATTTTAATTTAAAAATAATAAAACTTAGTTNAAGAAAGTCCAACACCAATGCAAAATCACATGAATTAGAAAAACCAAAATCGCATAAATTGCAAAATCCAGCGGCAGTAAACAACCAATTGAAAATCAATGACCGAATAGAGTTCAGAAAACCATCGCAAAATCATAATGCCAAATAAAAGTTGAAAGATAATGTCGCAGGCCGAAGGAGAGCAAAAGATCCAACCAGAGACGAAGCATAATACATGGATCGGATAGGAGGAGGCGAGCGGGGATCTTACCTTTAGGGTGATGAGAGAGAGAAGCTCAGTTGCGAGAGAGGGGACGGAGAAGCTCAGCTCGGTCGTGAGAGAGGCGAGAGAGGGGGTAGGGTAGTAAAAAGCTGGTGAGTAGTTAATACGAAACGTACCCCACGACCTACGTTTCGTTCGATTTTTTTAAAAAAGCCACAACGCCGCATTTTTCAAATGAACAAAAAAGAAAATCGTGGTTTGGGGCCATGCCGCGCAAAGAAAGCTGACCTAAACAAACCCTTTGTGGGACAAATATTTGTTTTTATATATTTGGATAGATAGAGTGAGCCCTTCTCTTCCTTGTATATAGATGATGGAGTAAACAATGACAACCTTGGAGCCTTTTTTTAATGTTTGAATCCTCGCCCTCTCATGATATCAACTTATTCCGAGTGGGTCTTGAGAATACTTGTTTTTACTTGAATTCCACAAAGATTAAAATCACCGTGGCTCTAGTGAAACTTTATGGGGAANGTTAAATTTAAAATTGAGATATAAGTTTTAATAATTAGAGAAGAGAATGATGCCTTTTAATTAAGAGATAATGCTATAATTATAATTGTGCATTTTTTCTTGATTAAATGGATGTTTGATAGATTTGGTCGTGCTATGAATTTTTAATGTTCACTTTTAAATGAAAAATAAATCCCTTGTCATTAAATTAATAAAAATAAATACATTTTCAAGAAGTTTGTATTTTCAAAATGAAGATTTCTTCTTTTTTTGGTGATTTTGAGAGAATTTTCTTTCATTTAGAAGTCATAGTGTGTATATAGATGTAGATATTATATGGATTGTATTTTATTATTTTTCATGATAACTCTGAACTGAAAGTTCCTTTCTATTAAGAAATAAGAAATATAAATTATGGGANGAAGTCATAGTGTGTATATAGATGTAGATATTATATGGATTGTATTTTATTATTTTTCATGATAACTCTGAATTGAAATTTCCTTTCTATTAAGAAATAAGAAATATAAATTATGGGGCAACTCTATTATGAAATGGAACACTATTGGTGTTTTGAAATTTTGTTGAAAAAATTCTTTTTTGGTTTTATGCGCACGCACGTCCCCTCACACACATATATAAATATATAGATAAATGCATGTCAATCAATAGAACACAACGAAGAAAAATAAATTCATGCAGTGTAGGGTCTGTTTGGGGCAGTTGCAACTTATTAATAAGCTGCTACACAGCATCTGCCCCAGAATGCNAAATATATAGATAAATGCATGTCAATCAATAGAACACAACGAAGAAAAATAAATTCATGCAGTGTAGGGTCTCTTTGGGGCAGTTGCAACTTATTAATAAGCTGCTACACAGCATCTGCCCCAGAATGTTGGTGCGTAGAAGCTGCTGCATATAAACTAACTGTTGTTTGTTTTTTTATGTTTGAAAACAACTGCAACACAACTCTTTTTGAACAAATGATTATTCTATCAGTATAACAATATTTTTTGCAACAAAACTGTCATAACAATATATTTAATACTTTAGAAACAAAAATCTATTTAAGAATAATGCAAAAAAATAAGATATATACCCCATTTAATAGTGAGTCATCATTACTAAAATAAAGAAAAAAACTGTTAAAATAAGATTTAATATTATGATAATATTATTTTAAAATTGANAAGAATAATGCAAAAAAATAAGATATATACCCCATTTAATAGTGAGTCATCATTACTAAAATAAAGAAAAAACTGTTAAAATAAGATTTAATATTATGATAATATTATTTTTAAAATTGGGGCGGCGTATGTCACGAGCCAGACCGTTTTCCAGGGAGACTAGCCATTCCAGATCACTCGACGGAGGAATCTACCAGTCGTTTGCCCACCGGAAGAAGTCATACTTGTCTGTGATTCTCCGCGGGCACCTGTAGAACTATCTCCTTGAGATGTCCCTGAAATCATTGAATTCATCTTTTCTGAATGTTTCAAAAGAAAATCCAATAGTCATAACACGTATAAATTAATAAAAGAAGTATTAATTACAGTTTTGTATAGATATGAGGTCTCAGAGANGTCATACTTGTCTGTGATTCTCCGCGGGCACCTGTAGAACTATCTCCTTGAGATGTCCCTGAAATCATTGAACTCATCTTTTCTGAATGTTTCAAAAGAACATCCAATAGTCATAACACGTATAAATTAATAAAAGAAGTAATTAATTACAGTTTTGTATAGATATGAGGTCTCAGGGACTTAATATGCCAACCAACAAATCAGTCACTACAAAAGAACAACCGACCTTATAAAATAAGTGTTCTTGATTGCCTTTAACTCACGTAATACCAAGTTCGTGTATGTGACATATGTTTATCACCAACNACAAAAGAACAACCGACCTTATAAAATAAGTGTTCTTGATTGCCTTTAACTCACGTAATACCAAGTTCGTGTGTGTCACATTTGCTTATCACCAATAAAGGCCATCCAGAAGAATCTCAAAAGTCGTATCGCCGAAAAAAATGAGAGGAACTTGGTTTTCTTCAATAAAATTTCACATGTGACATCAATTAATACCGACAATCAGAATAACTCATAAGGTCTAACGTCTCATCATGGATCTCTCAAACCTACCAAAAGTAAAATAAAAGAAAAAAAAACACTTAAAATCATCATAAAAAACCCGAATAATCATAATCAAATGTACAAGGAACAAAAATATATGAGAACTGTATAAAATAAACAAGCAAAAATTGAAAAATTAAGTAATTATTTACATTTTTAAATAGGCGCGAGGTCTCATAAAACTCAATGCACCAACTAATGAATCTATCACTACAAGAAGACAACAAACCTTATAAAAAAAGTGTTTTCGTTTGCCTTTAACCCACGTAATATCAAACTTGTGTATCACATACACATATCACCAAAAAAAGGTCATCCAGAAGAACCTCAAAAACCACAATATCAAAAGAAAGAGAGAAACTTGGTTGTCTTCATTAGGATTTCACATGTGACACCAACCAACTACGATTAACAGACCATCCAGAAGTATCCATAAGGTCAAACGTCTCATCATGAACCTCTCAAACCCACAAAAGAAAAAGAAAAAAAAACTACAGATAACGTAAAAAACCTAAACAAACAATATCGAATACACAAGGAACAAAAAATAAACAAGGATTGTCCAATCAACATCCAACAACAGCGTCTGTAATCCGCTCTCTCAATTCAATCATTTCTCCATCTCCTTCGTCATCCTGGGTGCAATTTTCTTTTGATTCTACTTCTGGCTGTTGTACAGATTGCCCTGGGATATTCAAATGTTTCAGGTAGGACGTGTAAATGATCATCGATAGTCATGCTGAAGTTTACATCAGTTTGAGAATGATGTCGTCGAATGTAGTTGTGGAGAGTCATTATAACAACTATAATCTTTACCCACTTCGAAAAAAAATACGTCGGCATATCACACAATATTAATTTTTTACAGATGCCACAACACACACATTAGCCACGACAACCAGACAAATACAACCCACAACCTCCACCACCACAGTTCAAGACAAAACACCTCCACACACATTCTACAGCAACCATAACACAACCAGAGTCACAACCCAACCCATAACACCGCTACCACAACCTAGGACACTGCTAGACCCTCAACCACCCAACCACACCACCACACACATCCCATAGCCACCATACCACATGACTCAACCCCCAACCACCCAACTCTCAGCACAACCACCACAACCCACAGCACATCGACCACAGCCCACGACACAACCACTCAGCCTAAGGCCGCCACACCACAACCACCCAACCACACCTCCACACTCATCCCACAACCACCACACCACAAGACAACTCCACAACCACCCAACTCTCAGCACAATTACCACAACACACAACACAACCACCACAATCTACAACACAACCACCATAACCCACAACCACCATTGCCCGCAACTACCACCATAGCCCACAACACAACCACTCAACTACACCCTCATACTTATATCACAACCAACACACCACAAGACACAACTCCACAAGAAAACAACACTCAGCACAACCGCACATCACAACCACCACAACATCTTAAGAGAATTCTTTGTAGGCTCATTTGGCTGCTTAAAGTTAGAAAAATATACTTTAAATTTACATTAATAAAATGATTTTATTTTCTTGTTGCATCTTATTATTGTGGGGTTGTATAAGAATTTATTTTCAANAATCATAATCAAATGTACAAGGAACAAAAATATATGAGAACTGTATAAAATAAACAAGCAAAAATTGAAAAAATAAGTAATTATTTACATTTTTAAATAGGCGTGAGGTCTCATAAAACTCAATGTACCAACTAATGAATCTATCACTACAAGAAGACAACAAACCTTATAAAAAAAGGGTTTTCGTTTGCCTTTAACCCACGTAATATCAAGCTCGTGTATCACATACACATATCACCAAAAAAAGGTCATCCAGAAGAACCTAAAAAACCACAATATCAAAAAGAAGAGAGAAACTTGGTTGTTTTCATTAGGATTTCACATGTGACACCAACCAACTACGATTAACAGACCATCCAGAAGAATCCATAAGGTCAAATGTCTCATCATGAACCTCTCAAACCCACAAAAGAAAAAAAAAAAAACTACATATAACGTAAAAAACCTAAACAAACAATATCGAATACACAAGGAACAAAAAATAAACAAGGATTGTCCAATCAACTTCCAACAACAGCGTCTGTAATCCGCTCTCTCAATTCAATCATTTCTCCATCTCCTTCGCCATCCTGGGTGCAATTTTCTTGTGATTCTACTTCTGGCTGTTGTACAGATTGCCCTGGGATATTCAAATGTTTCAGGTAGGACGTGTAAATGATCATCGATAGTCATGCTGAAGTTTACATCAGTTTGAGAATGATGTCGTCGAATGTAGTTGTGGAGAGTCATTATAACAACTATAATCTTTACCCACTTCGAAAAAAAATACGTCGGCATATCACACAATATTAATTTTTTACAGATGCCACAACACACACATTAGCCACGACAACCAGACAAATACAACCCACAACCTCCACCACCACAGTTCAAGACAAAACACCTCCACACACATTCTACAGCAACCATAACACAACTAGAGTCACAACCCAATTCATAACACCGCTACCACAACCTAGGACACTGCTAGACCCTCAACCACCCAACCACACCACCACACACATCCCATAGCCACCATACCACATGACTCAACCCCCAAACACCCAACTCTCAGCACGACCACCACAACCCACAGCACATCGACCACAGCCCACGACACAACCACTCAGCCTAAGGCCGCCACACCACAACCACCCAACCACACCTCCACACACATCCCACAACCACCCAACTGAGAATTCTTTGTAGGCTCATTTGGCTGCTTAAAGTTAGAAAAATATGCTTTAAATTTACATTAATAAAATGATTTTATTTTCCTGTTGCATCTTATTATTGTGGGATTGTATAAGAATTTATTTTCATGCCTTTACCTAGAGATAATGAAGATGATGTTTCCATGTTATTGATGATAATCACTGAAAAGTACTCATTGAAGTTTTCCTTAAAAAAATTCTTAAAGAAAATATAGGAGTTATCAACGCACAAAATAATTTCCACCACCACACACAACACAATCACTACAAGTCTACAACCCACAACACAACCACCACAACCCACACACACCACAACCACCCAACCACACCCCCACACCCCACACACACATCACAACTACCACACCACAATACACAACACCACGACCACCCAGCTCTCAACACAACCACCACAACCCACAACACAGTCACCTCACCACAAACACAACCACCCCAACAATCGACCGCCAATAGTAGCAGCAATCCACTACCACCAAATCCATAGTGAAGACCATTACCCCATCACCAATGAAGAAAGTCCAACACCAATGCAAAATCACATGAATTAGAAAAACCAAAATCGCATAAATTGCAAAATCCAGCAGCAGTAAACAACCAATTGAAAATCAATGACCGATTAGAGTTCAGAAAACCATCGCAAAATCATAATGCCAAATAAAAGTTGAAAGATAATGCCGCAGGCCGAAGGAGAGCAAAAGATCCAACCAGAGACGAAGCATAATACATGGATCGGATAGGAGGAGGCGAGCGGGGATCTTACCTTTAGGGTGATGAGAGAGAGAAGCTCGGTTGCGATAGAGGGGGTAGGGTAGTAAAAAGTTGGTGAGTAGTTAATACGAAACGTACCCCACGACCTACGTTTCGTTCGATTTTATTAAAAAAGCCACAACGCCGCATTTTTCAAATGAACAAAAAAGAAAATCGCGGTTTGGGGCCATGCCGCGCGAAGAAAGCTGACCTAAACAAACCCTTTGTGGGACAAATATTTGTTTTTATATATTTGGATAGATAGAGTGAGCCCTTCTCTTCCTTGTATATAGATGATGGAGTAAACAATGAAAACCTTGGAGCCTTTTTTTAATGTTTGAATCCTCGCCCTCTCATGATATCAACTTATTCTGAGTGGGTCTTGAGAATACTTGTTTTTACTTGAATTCCACAAAGATTAAAATCACCATGGCTCTAGTGAAACTTTATGGGGAAAAAAAAAATGGTGATTGTACTGCTACACAGCAGATTCAGCAAGTCAACTCTAGTTTGCCAGACGGTTTAGATGTATTTTGCCTATTTTGGAGCCAAATCTGTGCAAAATAATGATATTTTAGCGGTCACTCTATGCTGTTTTATATGCAAAATTGCTGACAACTAAAATTGTGTTAACTAAAAATTGAGGCAACCTTTTTTTTAGGAGTGTGTAGGGTGGGTACGTAGTGCTCGAAATATTGTTATATGTAAAACTAGTACTATTTTCCATCCATTTTTCAAAANCTGACAACTAAAATTGTGTTAACTAAAAATTGAGGCAACCTTTTTTTTAGGAGTGTGTAGGGTGGGTACGTAATGCTCGAAATATTGTTATATGTAAAACTAGTACTATTTTCCATCCATTTTTCAAATTTTTACTCAAATAACAAAATACTCGATAAAACCCCAACTGATATTTTTCATTTTTATCATATCCTCAATGTTTTGATGCGGCTTTTGTAAATGCATTGGTTTGGCAGTTAAAAAACTTCACCTGGGCGTTAATTTTGTAAATAGCCATGTTGCAAGGGCTATCTATGTAATTTTCCCCTCTTTTTTAATGCCTACAGGCTACATCTTATAGATTAAAAATGTTCATATGAAGTTAATGCATATAATGGAAATCTTACTTTAACGGCCATATCAACCATATCGAAGTTTTACTGGTGGGAGCAGAATATAGTAAATACCGTCTGCACAACATATTTCTTTGTCATATGTAGTCATTCTCCGAATTTTGTATTCTACAGATTGTAGTTTTAGACTTTGTGACTCAAATGGTACATTAACCCTGCATTTATGTTGCGCCTAGATCTACTGTACTTTTTTACTTCTTCTATACCTGTTAGTAGAACCAAAATTTTAGAGCCCCTTTGGCTTCATTTTGTTTTCCGTTTTTGTTTTTGTTTTTAGTTTTGTTTTTGAAAATATATTTGGATAGTGTATTTGTTATATGTTTTTATATTTTATTTTAAAAAGTAAATTCACCTTATTTCTTAAAACACTCAAAACACATAAAATCTGTTGAGTGTTTTTAAAAACAACTATAACTACCAAATATCTTTTAATTCAAATCAAAACATAAACAAAATAAAATCAAAACAAAAAGTAGAAGTGATCTGAAACGGGGCCTTAAGAAGATGGTGGTGGAATGAAAAATGAATGATAGGTTTAAAACTCTCTTTCTTAAATCTTTTAAAATTATTATAATTATAATTTTAATTATTAAATTAAAAATATGATTAATAACAAAATTTAATCAAGCATTTAAGTTTTAAGAGGGGTGAACTTTTTAGTGTATTATACGATATTAAAGGGTTCATTAAGAATCTCGGATTGAGAGTGACCCTATTTCTTCTAGACGATTTTTTTTTAAAGAGTTTTTTGGGAGATTCTGTTCATAGTTTTATTTGAGTTTCTCTTGTTCTCTATATTGAGCTGTAACAAATTAAACAACTTAGAAGTTGGAAGTTCAGACTATTGTCCCTTACTGATTTTATATTTTTAGAAGCATTTACTGAGCAGAAATTTTTTTATTTTTTCCTGGTCTGTTTCAGTTTTGATTTCCCTTTTAACTACTGCTTACCATGCAGGAAACCTATTGAACATTTCCTTAAAGCAGTTGATGAGGTTACTCTGGAAGACCTTGCTTCTCTTACCGAAAAGATAATTTCCTCGCCGCTCACATTGGCTTCTTTCGGAGATGGTATGCACCCATTGGCTGATCAGATTTTAATTATTACACTAATCTCAAAGCAAATCCAACAGCTGTGAGACCTATCCTGACCAAACTTTATGTTTACCATTTTTCTTCATTTGCAGTTACTCATGTGCCTGGTTATGAATCAGTAAGCAGAAAGTTTCACTCCAAGTGAAAATCTTAAAAATTCCATAACCTGTTAATGCTATATTCTTCAAAATCAGTTTTGCATTGTTGTAGCTTTCATGCAGCTGAAATAGTTGCCATTTTTATAAGAAATATATATTGGAAGAATAATTATCCAAACTGTTGTGGTTATATCTTTTTAATAATCCCTTCCAGTTTAAATTCAAATGTATAAATTTTCCGGGCATGCTCATGTCCCAGAAATTGAAGAGAATTTCATTATGCTTGTGTAGCAATCAGCCATGCTTTTGAGGGAAGCACCATTCATGTTTCAGGTAAAGTTCTATTACTTGTTATTATTCTATTTTTTATCTGCACAGTTGGTTGAGATCTTATCAGAAAATTTTCAGTTTTTTTTATTTTGGTTCGGATGTGCAAGATGTTTTAATTAATAGAATCTAAGTTTGTCAATACAGAAAGGAAAGCTTAAATCTGGAATATTTCTTCTGAAATTGTTTTGAGCTTTGATCATGACAACACTCTATTGGTGATATAATTACACGTGTCACGATCAAATGGTTAAAAATATGATAAAAAATGAAAATTATGGGTTGATTTTTATCATGAATTTCGATATTAGAGTGAGAATTTGAAAAATGGACGAAAGAGATTGCTAGATTTGTAAATAGTAATGTTTTGAGTGTTATGTATGTAACATCCCCATAAAAATTCATCTTTAATTTTGTATATAGTTTTAGTATCATTTTATACTATGAAGTTTTCACCTGATTTGATTCTGACAAAAGAGTCGAGAAGTCTTGTTAAGGTGGAAAGCATGATGGAGGCCTACTTATTTGTTGAGGTCATATACTTGTTAGAAGTTGGATTTTGTGATTCTAAGATTTACTGTAAAGGCTTTAAATCACAACCATTATAAAGCTTCTATGCACAGAGGCCGAATGTGTCAAAAGAAAAGAATAAAAGAAGATTAAAGAAATTGAAATCATTTAGTTTGTCATGGCCAAAGGGAAAATTACATACATAACACTCGTCTCACACCTAAACTTACGTTTCTATACACAGCAGATGAAAAGATGAATGACTATTAAAAATGAGATAATGAATGTTAGCTTTTATATGAGACTTGTAATTATGAAAGTTTTGATATGGGGTGAATATAAAGTTTTTGGGAGCTATGTATGTAAAAAAACCCCTTTTTATAATTATCTAAATAGATTCATCATAATTATTGATATGAAACGATTTAAATCATCAAAATGAACCATAAGAGTTTACAATAAATTTCATAAAAATTTATAGCTAATAGAATTAGTCTTTAGTTAACATAACTAGAGGTGTAAACAAACTGAACATGAACAAATAGAGCTTGTGTTCGTGTTTGGTTCGTTTGAAATTTTGTTTGTTTGAAATAAGCTCGTGTTTGAAATTGTTTGTGAGTCATTGTTTGTGTTCATTTCTTAACGAACAAGCCGAACATAAGCTTCGCGAGAACGACGAGCTAGTTTGACATCCCTAATATTAATATATATAAATAATATATTATATTAATTATATAACTTGTATTATATAAATATATAATATCTATATTAGTATATTATTAATATAATATATTAGTATATTAATATTATTAATTTATTATATATTATAATTTGTAAAATTTAATTTTTTAAAACAACATAAATTTTTTATATATAATTAATTTAAATTATTTTATATTTTGAACAAAACGATTTGAACATGAATAAGTACATTACTATTCATGTTTGATTCGTTTAACTAACCGAACGAAAAAAAAAAAAAAATATTTATGTTCGTCTCGTTTCGAACGAATTGAACATGAATTCATTGACGAATCGAACACAAACTGTTCGCAAACAACGAGTTTTTTTGACAACCCTAAAATATACATTCTCTTTTCTCTTGCTTGAAATAATCATCAACGTAATATCTGATGAGTTAAACTGTTTATAAATTAACTAACTTTAAAATAACAGTTTTATCTTACAAAAAATCTCCTCATTCAAGCCCTCTATGTTTACATAAAACTGAACTCAATATATAGAATTCCCGAAAAAATAAAATTTTTCCTAAAATATCCAAAATCATTTCTTTTTTTTTTCTTATTTCTATTATTTTTTTATACCTTTCTTTTTATAATAATTCAACATTATTCTATATTAACTCTTAACATAAAACTTCATAGCCATCATGTATCGGGGCAGCTAGATTCTTAATTAAAGCTTTCACTTCAACATTACGTAAAATTGACATTTATGATAAAAAAATGGAATTGAATCATCAACATCTTTTGATATCATATTAAAACACATAATTCTAACTTCCACAAAACAAGTTCAACACTCAATAAGCGTTTAGCTATTAAAAAGTTCAAGAATGATCATTTCATGGTAAGATAATATAAAGTGCACACAAACTCGGCCCTTAAAATTCTGTCAGGTTTTGTAGCATGCCCAATTAACAGGATCTGGGCCTACGACTGCTTCCATATATTTGTACGCATACCTTCCACAGCCGTATGTCACAGACAAATAGTCCCACATCGGCTAGGTGTAGGGCTGAAAAACAATATTTAAGTCCTGGGCTGCCCACCTCTCTTAAGGGCTCTTTTGGAGGTGACAAGTGGTATCAAAGCAGATTACTGTCTGTCAGGTGTGTGGACTCTCCATGGTCCAATGGGACCCTCGGTGGAGCCGATCCGTGACGAGGGAATCACATGATTGGGTGGAGGAGAATGTCACGGACAAATAGTCCCACATCGGCTAGGTGTAGGGCTGAAAAGCAGTATTTAAGTCCCGGGCTGCCCACCTCTCTTAAGGGCTCTTTTGGGAGGTGAAACGTAGCTATTTGGTTGTGTGGTCAGTTGTTTCACATCGTGAATTTTTCATTTTCTAATGTCTCACTTGAAAGCACCAACCACTTCCTTGACTAGTAATTTTACCTACAGAAGAAATAAATATGATAAATAAATTACATCTTAAAGTAACCGAACAGTATCAAACTACTTATTACAGGTTAATAGTTATGGCAATATAATATCAAAGCAATTCTTCCGATGTTCAGAATTAGGCAGTGAATAATATAAATTCCATTTGTTTTTTCTCAAATCTCTAACTTATAGAGTTCAAAGTTGTTTATCAGCTACTGTAATTAGAATAATTTTAAAATTTTGAACTTTTTTTTTGTTAACTTGATTCACATAGATCAAGCTTGCCTTTTTGTATTCAATTTCGATTGAGCTGTTAGAAAGATAAACGTAATAGTGGTAAACAATTTTCAAACTCCTTGTGACTGATTTGAGTAACATAATAATTTCTACACTCACTCAATGTAAGCATGAAAAGCACAAGTATTGTTGATACCGAAGGTAACCCAACCACACCGTAAACAATATTATTTTTGAATTCCAAATAGATTACATGCATGACACTTAAAAACCGGGAAGTAATGACAAACAAAGACAAACAACATCAACAATAAAAGATATCTGTGTGTGACAATGAGGACAAAGGTNTTATGGCAATATAATATCAAAGCAATTCTTCCGATGTTCAGAATTAGGCAGTGAATAATATAAATTCCATTTATTTTTTTCTCAAATCT
This sequence comes from Phalaenopsis hybrid cultivar, assembly GCA_002079205.1. Taxonomy (NCBI): domain Eukaryota; kingdom Viridiplantae; phylum Streptophyta; class Magnoliopsida; order Asparagales; family Orchidaceae; genus Phalaenopsis; species Phalaenopsis hybrid cultivar. The sequence goes on along the minus strand of JXCR01137926.1, from coordinate 25,929 downwards.
CTAACTTATAGACTTCAAAGTTGTTTATCAGCTACTGTAATTAGAATAATTTTAAAATTTTGAAACTTTTTTTTTTTTTTGTTAACATGATTCACATAGATCAAGCTTTCCTTTTTGTATTCAATTTCGAAAGAGCTATTAGAAAGATAAACGTAATAGTGGTAAACAATTTTCAAATTCCTTATGACTGGTTTAAGTAACATAATAATTTCTACACTCACCCAATGTAAGCATGAAAAGCACAAGTATTGCTGATACCGAAGGTAGCCCAATTACACCATAAACAATATTATTTTTGAATTCCAAACTTAAAAACTGGGAAGTAATGACAAACAAAGATGAAGAACATCAACAATAAAAGATATCCCGTGTGTGACAATGAGGACAAAGGCTGTTGGGCGGTGGGTTGGCGGTTGATGGAAGATGGGTTTGACTGAGGGGAGGTGGCAGGAGGGAAGGGCTTGGATGCTGGCTGGCAGCTGTAGGAGAGGGGTTGCAGTTGCTGGAAGGGGCCTGGATGATGGCTGACAGCTATATGAGATGGGTTCTAGTTGATGGAAGAGGTTTGTGGGTTGGATGATAAGTATGAATCAGTGTCTTTAAAAGGGTTGGACAACAACTGGAACATGTGTCAGTGGCTTGGCAGCAACAGGAGGTAGCCTGGACAACAGTTGGAAGGTTGGGCACCCGGAAGAAGGATGACGTGGGCTGGATAGCAGCCAAAAGGGGGATGGTGTGGTCTGAACAGTAATCATAAGGTAGTTTGTGGCTGCTAGAAATGGAGCAAGAGGCGCTGCAGAAGGATAAATGTCTCGTCGAGGTCAATCTAAGGTTGAAGCATTAGTTGAACCATTGGAGTTGGTCACCACCTTGGACGAGTTACAGCCAAAGCACCTTTTCGTCGTCGGGTACAACCCCTAGAAGGGAAGAACGCATCAAAAGGCAAGACTAAAAATCCCACACTCATAAAAACTCCCCTTTTCCAATTAGCACACAACAATTATAAACAAGATGGGAGTAGATGCTAGACTAGGTAAGTATAAAAAATAGGCAAGGATTAAAAAAGAGTGGATAGGAAAGGCATGAATTTGAAATGCAGTCCAAGTGTGGAGGGAAGGATTAAGAAGGTGAAAAGATTTGACACAACTTTGATGAATAATTTGTATGGGGCTATGACTGATGCTGGTTCGCGTGATTTAGGTTTTCATGACTCCAAATATACATGGAAGAGAGGAAAGTTTTTTAAACGTTTGGATAGTATTTGGCAAATCAAGATTGGTTATCCTCTTATATTTTCTATAAAGTGCAACATTTATATAGCTCTGATTCTGATCATAATCCTTTGCTTATATCTTTTAACTTTTTTCTAGAAAATTTCTAAATATCATTTCAAGTACTTGAATGTGTGGTCCAAAGATGACGATAATCTAAGAGTTGTTGCTGAAAATTGGAAATGCATTGAATTTGGGAGTGCTTGGTATACTCATTGGAAACTTCACAAAAAAGTTGTTGCTGCTTTGAGATCTTGGAACTGAGAGAATTTTGGTGATGTTCATGATAGAGTACTAAAAGCTGAAGAAAATATCTACTGCTGTTATTGTGTTTATCCCAAAAGTTAATCAGAAAACATCTTCGGAGCATTTTAGACTCATCTCCCATGCCTCAGCAATATCCAAAGTTACCAACAAAACTAATATGAGGAGGTTACAGTCTCATTTGAATATCTTAACATAAAAAAATCAATCTGCTTTCAATCAAGGTAGAGGGACCACTGACAACATCATGTTGGTACAAGAAATACTTTATAACATTGATAAAAAGTGCAAAAGAGAAAATACGATGACTAAATTGGATATCAGAAAGACATGATTCTATCAGTTGAAATTTCATAATTAAAATCTTGAAGGCTAAGGGATTCAAAGCTAATTTTTGTAATATTGCGATATAACANTATAACATTGATAAAAAGTGCAAAAGAGAAAATACGATGACTAAATTGGATATCAGAAAGACATGATTCTATTAGTTGAAATTTCCTAATTAAAATCTTGAAGGCCAAGGGATTCAAAACTAATTTTTGTAATATTGCAATATAACGGTTTTTAGCTTTGAAGCCCCTAGCTTGTAACAAGTATAATATCCTCCTCAATAGAAGCTCATTTGTTTTCTTTAGTGCAGGCAGAGGAATCAAGCAAGAAGACCCCTTACCCCCAACAATTTTTACATTAGTATTTGATTATTTTTCCAGAATGCTGAATGAACTAATTTTGAGATCTCCTAACTTGCAGTTTTCCCATAGGTCTAAAGTGTCTGTTAACCATTTAGCTTATGCTGATGATGTCGTTCTATTTTCTAATGCAGGCAAATAAGCAGTTAAAAAACAGGAGAGTTTCCAAATGGTAGCTTGGCCCAGTTTTAGTAAATAGAAATGTCATATTTACATGGGGAAGAAGGTGAGCAAGGAGAATGCACAGTGAAATGCCTCTTTTATTGATTTTTCTATCTCTGAGCTTTCTTTAAAATATCTGAGGGTGAATTTACTTATAGAAAGGGGCTCTCAGTCACAAATGGATGAGGTGGCCGATAAAATTAATAAAAAGATACAGGACTGGAAAAACCATTCCTTATCATTTGGGGGATGAATTACTCTTTTGAAAAGTGCTCTTAAAAGCTTACTTTATATGCTTTGCAAGTTTTAAGAATTAAAAAAGACAGTCATTTGGAGAGGTGTTTCAATAAGTCCTTTGAGTTTGCTGGTCTTTCCAGCAGTAAATGGGTTTCATGGAAAAAGGTTTGTAAACCTTTGAAAGTTGGGGGAGTGGGGTTTAAAGAACATCATCATTCTGCAAATATTAATCATTTTAAGCTTTGGCTTAATTTTAGAAAGGGTAATTCATTACCGGCTGCATTTATGCATGGGAAATACTGTAATGAAACAAAACCCTCTCTAGTTAGTTGAAATATTGGTGATTCCAGTTGGTGGAAATTACTACTGCAGGTGAGACATTGGGCCAAAAATCACATCCATTGGAATCTGGGTGATGGCCATGTTTCCTTTTGGCATGACTGTTGGTCTCAGGAGAACCTTGACCTTCTGGAGGATGTGCATCATTAAAATTTTCTTGTCTCAGATGTTTGGACTAATGGTGCTTGGAACTTAAACTTTTTGATTCTTATTGGGGCTGAAAAAGCTCATTATATCTCNAGACCCCTTACCCCCAACAATTTTTACATTAGTATTTGATTATTTTTCCAGAATGCTGAATGAACTAATTTTAAGATCTCCTAACTTGCAGTTTTCCCATAGGTCTAAAGTGTCTGTTAGCCATTTAGCTTATGTTGATGATGTCGTTCTATTTTCTAATGCAGACAAATAAGCAGTTAAAAAACTGGAGAGTTTCCAAATGGTAGCTTGACCCAGTTTTAATAAATAGAAATGCCATATTTACATGGGGAAGAAGGTGAGCAAGGAGAATGCACAGTGGGCTGCCTCTTTCACTGATTTTTCTATCTCTGAGCTTCCTTTAAAATATCTGAGGGTGAATTTACTTAAAGAAAGGAGCTCTCAGTCACAAATGGATGAGGTGGTCGAGAAAATTAATAAAAAGATACAGGACTGGAAAAACCATTCCTTATCATTTGGGGGATGAATTACTCTTTTGAAAAGTGCTCTTAAAAGCTTACTTTATATGCTTTGCAAGTTTTAAGAATTAAAAAAGACAGTCATTTGGAGAGGTGTTTCAATAAGTTCCTTTGAGTTTGCTGGTCTTTCCAGCAATAAATGGGTTTCGTGGAAAAAGGTTTGTAAACCTTTGAAAGTTGGGGGACTGGTGTTTAAAGAACATCATCATTTTGCAGATATTAATCATTTTAAGCTTTGGCTTAATTTTAGAAAGGGTAATTCATTACAGGCTGCATTTATGCATGGGAAATAGTAATGAAACCAACCCCTCTCTCGTTAGTTGGAAGATTGGTGATTCCAATTGGTGGAAATTACTACTGCAGGTGAGACATTGGGCCAAAAATCACATCCTTTGGGATCTGGGTGATGGCCATGTTTCCTTTTGGCATGACTGTTGGTCTCAGGAGAACCTTGACCTTCTGGAGGATGTGCATCATAAAAATTTTCTTGTCTCAGATGTTTGGACTAATGGTGCTTGGAACTTAAACTTTTTGATTGATCTTGTTGGGGCTGAAAATGCTCATTATATCTGTACTATCCCCTTTCATCCCACTAAAAAAGGCACTTATATGCTCAAAATGGATCCTAAAGNGATGGCCATGTTTCCTTTTGGCATGACTGTTGGTCTCAGGAGAACCTTGACCTTCTGGAGGATGTGCATCATAAAAATTNAAAATGTATTTCACTTTTAAAAGTTAAAATAGTGATATTATTTATGCGATACAAAAGATGTGGGTGGTATAAATATAAAAAGTAAACTATAAGTGTTACATATAACTACATAACAATAATAAAAATGAATATATGCTAGTTTGTATTCTCCATGAACACGTCAACATAAAATGCCATGCTTGAGCGTGGGGCTCTATAAAATGCTTTACAAACTTATATAAACAGCATTTATTATCGATTTGAATACCTATATAGGTATTAGTTCTAAAGACATTTATATATAGTTACTTCTGAGCCTCCAACATTTTCAATAGGAATCTCTATGAACTGCCTTACATAAATATTAGTTCTAAAGATATTTATATATAATCACTTTGGAGCCACCAACATTTTCAATAGGAATCTCTATGAAAAGGGTTTTCGCATCTCCTACTTATAGGNTTTTCAATAGGAATCTCTATGAACTGCCTTACATAAATATTAGTTCTAAAGATATTTATATATAATCACTTTTGAGCCACCAACATTTTCAATAGGAATCTCTATGAAAAGGGTTTTCGCATCTCCTACTTATAGTAACTACCTATTCAAATTTTGCCTTAAGTTCCCATGTCTGTCCAATTAATTAATGGCTTGTTTGGGATCACTTTTATATTTTATATTTTATTTTAAAAATATATTTATTAATACATTTTTTCTAATATTTTTATATTTTATTTTAAAAAAAAAGTTATTTTTATAAACACTCAACACTTACAATTTATTTTGAGTATTCTTAAAAATAATTTAACATGTTATAGCATACCAAATATGTTTTATTTTAATTAAAAATTCAAACAAAATAAAATAAAAATGAAAAATTAAAAAACAAAAATAAAAAGTGATCCCAAGTGGCCCTAAGCATATACAACATCATGTTATCTAAGGGAGAGGTCATCCACCATTACATCACTCATGGTTCATTCATGTCAAGCTTCAATGCATCTCCCCAACCTTCTGAATGAGTTTCTTTGACTTATCTCAGCACGGAAGGGTTATTTACACCACAAATGAGTTTTGATGACCATCCAATCTGAATCTATGTTTGATAAAAATTAAATATGTAACTAAATAGTTAATTTATTTAGTTAGAATTTATATTTTAGGAATATAAGAAATAATTTTACTTGGATTATTTTATAACTAGAAATTTCTTTCTTCCAATTGCATTTNGATAAAAATTAAATATGTAACTAAATAGTTAATTTATTTAGTTAGAATTTATATTTTAGGAATATAAGAAATTATTTTACTTGGATTATTTTATAACTAGAAATTTCTTTCTTCCAATTGCATCATTGCTTTATTTGCTCGCAACCTTAGNTATATATATATATATATATTATGAAAAAACAAGAGCTGATATATTAAAGATAAAGTGTGAGCCTAAACACCCAACCTACACTGTACAACACACACCAAAAAATTTAAAACATGGGTACATATAGAAATAAAAGAAACATAAAAACCACCCGGACGCTGAAAAAGTGTGGGTCATCCCAATCTAGTCTTGCCTCTGGCTCTAGTTCTCGGTAGGGTTTCAACTAGCAAATTGGTAAGGTGCTGACTATTACCGGTAGTAGCCAAAGTATCATCCATAAGACTCCTGAGTTCTAGTAAATCTTTATTCCTCTTCTTCCTCCTGGAAGTGTAAACCTGTCATTCCTCCTCCGAAGAATCCGCCTTNTTGTACGCATACCTTCCACAGCCGTATGTCACAGACAAATAGTCCCACATCGGCTAGGTGTAGGGCTGAAAAGTAGTATTTAAGTCCTGGGCTGCTCATCTCTCTTAAAGACTCTTTTGGAGGTGACAAGTGGTATCAGAGCAGATTACTGCATGTCAGGTGTGTGGACTCTCCATAGTCCAGTGGGACCATCGGTGGAGCCGATTCGTGACGAGGGCATCACGTGATTGGGTGGAGGAGAATGTCACAGACAAATAGTCCCACATCGGTTAGGTGTAGGGCTGAAAATCAGTATTTAAGTCCTGGGCTGCCCACCTCTCTTAAGGGCTCTTTTGAGAGGTGACACGTAGCTATTTGGTTGTGTGGCAAGTTGTTTCACATCGTGAATTTTTCATTTTCTAATATCTCACTTGAAAGCACCAACCACTTCCTTGACTAGTAATTTTACCTACAGAAGAAATAAATATGATAAATAAATTACATCTTAAAGTAACCGAACAGTATCAAACTACTTATTACAGGTTAATAGTTATGGCAATATAATATCAAAGCAATTCTTCCGATGTTCAGAATTAGGCAGTGAATAATATAAATTCCATTTATTTTTTTCTCAAATCTCTAACTTATAGACTTCAAAGTTGTTTATCAGCTACTGTAATTAGAATAATTTTAAAATTTTGAAACTTTTTTTTTTTTTTGTTAACATGATTCACATAGATCAAGCTTTCCTTTTTGTATTCAATTTCGAAAGAGCTATTAGAAAGATAAACGTAATAGTGGTAAACAATTTTCAAATTCCTTATGACTGGTTTAAGTAACATAATAATTTCTACACTCACCCAATGTAAGCATGAAAAGCACAAGTATTGCTGATACCGAAGGTAGCCCAATTACACCATAAACAATATTATTTTTGAATTCCAAACTTAAAAACTGGGAAGTAATGACAAACAAAGATGAAGAACATCAACAATAAAAGATATCCCGTGTGTGACAATGAGGACAAAGGCTGTTGGGCGGTGGGTTGGCGGTTGATGGAAGATGGGTTTGACTGAGGGGAGGTGGCAGGAGGGAAGGGCTTGGATGCTGGCTGGCAGCTGTAGGAGAGGGGTTGCAGTTGCTGGAAGGGGCCTGGATGATGGCTGACAGCTATATGAGATGGGTTCTAGTTGATGGAAGAGGTTTGTGGGTTGGATGATAAGTATGAATCAGTGTCTTTAAAAGGGTTGGACAACAACTGGAACATGTGTCAGTGGCTTGGAAGCAACAGGAGGTAGCCTGGACAACAGTTGGAAGGTTGGGCACCCGGAAGAAGGATGACGTGGGCTGGATAGCAGCCAAAAGGGGGATGGTGTGGTCTGAACAGTAATCATAAGGTAGTTTGTGGCTGCTAGAAATGGAGCAAGAGGCGCTGCAGAAGGATAAATGTCTCGTCGAGGTCAATCTAAGGTTGAAGCATTAGTTGAACCATTGGAGTTGGTCACCACCTTGGACGAGTTACAGCCAAAGCACCTTTTCGTCGTCGGGTACAACCCCTAGAAGGGAAGAACACATCAAAAGGCAAGACTAAAAATCCCACACTCATAAAAACTCCCCTTTTCCAATTAGCACACAACAATTATAAACAAGATGGGAGTAGATGCTAGACTAGGTAAGTATAAAAAATAGGCAAGGATTAAAAAAGAGTGGATAGGAAAGGCATGAATTTGAAATGCAGTCCAAGTGTGGAGGGAAGGATTAAGAAGGTGAAAAGATTTGACACAACTTTGATGAATAATTTGTATGGGGCTATGACTGATGCTGGTTCGCGTGATTTAGGTTTTCATGACTCCAAATATACATGGAAGAGAGGAAAGTTTTTTAAACGTTTGGATAGTATTTGGCAAATCAAGATTGGTTATCCTCTTATATTTTCTATAAAGTGCAACATTTATATAGCTCTGATTCTGATCATAATCCTTTGCTTATATCTTTTAACTTTTTTCTAGAAAATTTCTAAATATCATTTCAGGTACTTGAATGTGTGGTCCAAAGATGACGATAATCTAAGAGTTGTTGCTGAAAATTGGAAATGCATTGAATTTGGGAGTGCTTGGTATACTCATTGGAAACTTCACAAAAAAGTTGTTGCTGCTTTGAGATCTTGGAACTGAGAGAATTTTGGTGATGTTCATGATAGAGTACTAAAAGCTGAAGAAAATATCTACTGCTGTTATTGTGTTTATCCCAAAAGTTAATCAGAAAACATCTTCGGAGCATTTTAGACTCATCTCCCATGCCTCAGCAATATCCAAAGTTACCAACAAAACTAATATGAGGAGGTTACAGTCTCATTTGAATATCTTAACATAAAAAAATCAATCTGCTTTCAATCAAGGTAGAGGGACCACTGACAACATCATGTTGGTACAAGAAATACTTTATAACATTGATAAAAAGTGCAAAAGAGAAAATACGATGACTAAATTGGATATCAGAAAGACATGATTCTATCAGTTGAAATTTCATAATTAAAATCTTGAAGGCTAAGGGATTCAAAGCTAATTTTTGTAATATTGCGATATAACAGTTTTTAGCTTTGAAGCCCCTAGCTTGTAACAAGTATAATATCCTCCTCAATAGAAGCTCATTTGTTTTCTTTAGTGCAGGCAAAGGAATCAAGCAAGAAAACCCCTTACCCCCAACAATTTTTACATTAGTATTTGATTATTTTTCCAGAATGCTGAATGAACTAATTTTGAGATCTCCTAACTTGCAGTTTTCCCATAGGTCTAAAGTGTCTGTTAACCATTTAGCTTATGCTGATGATGTCGTTCTATTTTCTAATGCAGGCAAATAAGCAGTTAAAAAACAGGAGAGTTTCCAAATGGTAGCTTGGCCCAGTTTTAGTAAATAGAAATGTCATATTTACATGGGGAAGAAGGTGAGCAAGGAGAATGCACAGTGAAATGCCTCTTTTATTGATTTTTCTATCTCTGAGCTTTCTTTAAAATATCTGAGGGTGAATTTACTTATAGAAAGGGGCTCTCAGTCACAAATGGATGAGGTGGCCGATAAAATTAATAAAAAGATACAGGACTGGAAAAACCATTCCTTATCATTTGGGGGATGAATTACTCTTTTGAAAAGTGCTCTTAAAAGCTTACTTTATATGCTTTGCAAGTTTTAAGAATTAAAAAAGACAGTCATTTGGAGAGGTGTTTCAATAAGTCCTTTGAGTTTGCTGGTCTTTCCAGCAGTAAATGGGTTTCATGGAAAAAGGTTTGTAAACCTTTGAAAGTTGGGGGAGTGGGGTTTAAAGAACATCATCATTCTGCAAATATTAATCATTTTAAGCTTTGGCTTAATTTTAGAAAGGGTAATTCATTACCGGCTGCATTTATGCATGGGAAATACTGTAATGAAACAAAACCCTCTCTAGTTAGTTGAAATATTGGTGATTCCAGTTGGTGGAAATTACTACTGCAGGTGAGACATTGGGCCAAAAATCACATCCATTGGAATCTGGGTGATGGCCATGTTTCCTTTTGGCATGACTGTTGGTCTCAGGAGAACCTTGACCTTCTGGAGGATGTGCATCATTAAAATTTTCTTGTCTCAGATGTTTGGACTAATGGTGCTTGGAACTTAAACTTTTTGATTCTTATTGGGGCTGAAAAAGCTCATTATATCTCTACTATCCCCTTTCATCCCACTAAAAAAGGCACTTATATGCTCAAAATGGATCCTAAAGATTCCATAACCAAAACTCTTTATTTCACATTACACCATTTTCAAAAAAATGATTGGGGTGAGAATATATGGAGTTGGGCATCATCTACATCTATATATTTCTTTGCTTGAAAACTCTTCCATGGTGTAATCCATTGTGATGATATTCTTAAACTCAAAGGTTTGAGGCTCGTATCTCAGTTCCCTTTATGTAAAAATGAGGAAAAATCGGTGGGTCATCTTTTTTTTCTCTTGCCCTATCTCTTTAGATGTCTGGAATGAGGGGGGCAACTTCTATGCCTTAATACTACATTTCCTAGGAGGGACATATATGAAGTTTGTAATTTTTGCAATCTTGAGGGACAAAGAATAATTTTTTCGCATCTATCCTTTTATTATTTTTTGGTTTATATGGATGGCTCAAAATGATAGTAANGGGGGCAACTTCTATGCCTTAATACTACATTTCCTTGGAGGGACATATATGAAGTTTGTAATTTTTGCAATCTTGAGGGACGAAGAATAATTTTTTCACAAATCTATCCTTTTATTATTTTTTGGTTTATATGGATGGCTCAAAATGATAGTAAACATGTATAGAAGTGTGTTGCTAGTGTTGTTATATATGCTAATGCTTTGACTTCTATCAACAGTCTAGTTGGTTTGAATATTAATAAGCCTGATTTTTTTTTCTGCCTTATTTTTCAACATGTTAATGGGGTTGGTAGGAGGGGTCAACAACTTATTGGTAACAGTTTAAAAAATTAAGATTTATTATTAAAAAATATAGCTGAATTTGCTAACAAGAATTCTGTTAGTACTATAATTAAAATGCAACTTTTAAAGTGATGCATATGAAACAACCTAGAAAACACATACATCTCATGCCCATATTCATGCATGCATATTATGATTCTAATACACCATTTGTTAAACATATGCATAAGCAACATTTANATGATAGTAAACATGTATAGAAGTGTGTTGCTAGTGTTGTTATATATGCTAATGCTTTGACTTCTATCAACAATCTAGTTGGTTTGGATATTAATAAGCCTGATTTTTTTTTCTGACTTATCTTATCTTCAACATGTTAATGGGGTTGGTAGGAGGGGTCAGCAACTCCCTACTTTAGTGAGATGGTTGGCTCCACCGGCCAACTGGATTAAATTCAATATTGATGGCAACTAGAATAACGATGTTGTTGGCATTGGCGACATTGTTAGTGATGAGCAGGGTAGGTGTTCATTATACTTCTCTTCTCCCTGTATAACTGCTAATACTCTGGAAACTGAAGCTAGGGTTGTGTATATGGTTGTTTTACTAGCTAGCCGTGCCAACTGGTCCTTTGTGCGGGTTGAGATGGACTCTAGTGTTTTGGTTGAAATATTACAAGACAGAAGGGAGGCACCTTGGAACACGATATATTATTTCAAAAAAATCATTTATCTTACTTTCCACATTAACGTTTTCTGGAAACTTATTCACAGGGAGGGAAATGGACCAGCCAATTGGCTAGCCAAATTTGGTGCTAAATAAGACGAAATTTTTGTGGGAAGGAAATCTTTTGGGACCTTGCTCACATTAGTTGTTGGGGATCTGTTGGACACCCCTTATATTAAACCTTGATATGATTTTTCTAAGGAATTCTAACACCGCTCATTGTTTTATGATTTCATTTTTGGGAGTTTGGTGTTATCAGTTATTGCTCCTGATCGGGATGGGATTTTATTTCGAATATTCTATTTTATTTGCTATATATTGGAATGGGGTTTCTATATTGTATTGTTCATGTTGTTCTGTCATTTCCTGCTGTTCTCTGTTTGGTGGTGTAGAATGTTGAACTTGTGCAAGACACCTGTGTCAGACATCAATGGGGCAGTTTGATGATTGCAGGGAGAGTTGGATATGTTGAACTTGCTGATAATTATAACTGTAGTATCATCACATTTAATTTTCTCCGATTTGTGTTTGTTGGTTTTCTACTTGAATTTGGGATCCTTTTTGGTGATGTTATCTTGTCTTTCTTGCTAATCTGGTAGCAGTTTTGCCCTTGATGGGGTTGTTTTCATGTCCGTTGGGAGAGTTGGTTGGATGTGCTACAGAAACTGAAACTGAAAATGGAAATTACATGCAGTTACCTTACACCTTATACTCTTTGATTTTGTGTCTGCTGGTTTTTTTGTTTGGATGTTGCTGCTGCTGATTTGATTTTGTTGTCACACCTGTTGGTCTTATTTGATGTTGCTTATATAGTTTTCATCGGTGCATTATTCATTTTATGGGGGCTGATCTACCTTATGCTCGTATATTTCTCTTCCCTGCTTGCCTTGGGAACTATTTCAACTATGGGGATTGCTCTGCTATGGGCTACCAATGTCCTATTCAAGTTGAATTTCTCTTCCTTGCTACTAAAATTAACGATTTCTTTATGTTGCTATATTTTCTGTGTGCCTTGGTTTGTGCATCTCTCTGCAGATTGAGAGATGACATTTTGGTTATGAGCTGCTTTGAGCTTGAAGTGGAGGATATACTGACAGGATACTAACCAACACAATGGTTTGACCCTAATCAGATTATGGTATCATTATGCTTTCAACATTAAATTGGATTGGCTTCTTTTGTAGCTAATATATTTTTGGGGTATACGTGTATACTTTTTTGGAGATCATGTTTTTTTAGTGTGTTGTACAGCTGATGTTTGGGACCCTAGAAGATTGTACTTATTTTGGTTGTTAGTAGAACTCAATCATCAAACCTTTTGTTCTTTTACCTTAATTAATAAAAAATTGCCTCCGGGTTTCTGCATATATATATATATATATATATATATATATATATATATATATATATATATATATATATATATATATATATATATATATAT